>JAVJIF010019234.1:0-97303 GCA_038442645.1 Agave tequilana
TATTACTAGACACTTGGCAAATGACAATAATAACTATAAATTTTCTGCATGTTCATATAATATATTGTAAGAGTTTATAGTTGAGATTGAGATGATGGTTACAATTCACGCTGAAGTTGTGAGGGAGCTGCACTTTCGATGTAAAGGTTTCTCTAAATTTTTGAAGAAGATTGCTTTAATCACCGATGAGTTCGGCATCCCATAGAATGCTGATATCAGTTCAGCTTTCAACAAGAACGATTTACGTCTGATTGCAGCTTGTGCTTTACTCGAGCTATCGTCATTTGCATCCGACTTGTCACAAAGATCAGCTCCACCTCTTTCACCGTGATTTTGATGTGACTCTCTAGTACTGTTGTTACGACCACCACATTGGGCTGATTATGGAGATTCATGCGAGATGTGGTTTAGTTTTACCCGGTCATGCTTGTCATTTGCTATCACTACATTCACCGGAGATGAATGCTTTCAAGCCGGGGAGAATTGATAGGGATCAGTCTATTGTAGTTTCTTTATTTAGTTCTTTATTTGTGTTAATTATTTTAGTTTTTATTTTAGTCTCACATCAGTTATGATGGGGAAAGCCTTCATTGTATGGGCCTATATAAAGCCGAGACCTTTAGTTGTTTAGTGAGACTATGATGATTTGAGTTAACCCCCTTTTGTTGAAGCATGTTGATTTGCTTTACAAACTAAATCTCTTGCATGGTGATGTGCAGAGTGGTAGAGAGATCTCTTGAGGTAATCGAGGGCCTAATTAATCTTTATCTCTTTTTCTTCCCCTAATTTATACAAACCATAATTCTTTTCTCCTATTTTCCTCGTCTCTTATTTAGTCTGCATCACATCCTCTTGTACTTTCATCTCTTAGTTATATAGAAGTGTTTTAAGTATATTTAAAATAATTGGCATTTGCTCTATTAGTTCAATGTCTTGATTGATTAACTATTCACTCTTCTTAGGATCAAGACTCTCTTTCCATTGCAAAAGCTTTTCCACTAGCACTTAAGTTACATTGGTTCTATCAAATTCCTCTATTGATAATAAAGCATAGGATGTTGAAGAATTATGAGTAATAATAGGAAAAGGTCTCGAGTATGTAACCGTTTTACACGTGAGAAGCAACCTGATGGTACAAAAAAAAAATTTGTAATTATTGTAAACAACTATTAGCTTGTTTGGGCAACTCAGGGACGAATCACTTGCATCATCACCTCAAATTTGCTTGCAAAAATAACCCATATAAAGATATGAAACAAACATTAGTTGCCAAATCTTTCACTCTGATTGTGCCAATGTTTTTAAATTTAAACAAGAAGTAAGCCGAAAATGTTTAGCAAGGTTATTGATTTGTGCCTAACTTTCATTTAAGATAGTAGAGCATGCCTTTATGAAAAATTCGCACTCTATTAATATGGTTGGGCATCAATTATTAGAAGTGATTCCTTGCTATATATCAAGAAGAAAGGGAAAACTTTATAGTTTTTTTAAAGATTTGGATTGTCGTGTGAGTTTTACCATGTATTTTTGGACTTCGAACCAATAACTTTGATATTTGGCTCTTACGACGCATTATATTGATGATGAATTTGTTTTAAAAAAGAAGACTATAAATTTCAAGAAAATTTCTTATCCTCATACAAGTTATGCACTCAACGATGTACTTAGAAATTGCCTTGTTGAATGAGATTTGGATGCTAAATTATGTGCACTCACTGTTGATAATTGTACTATAAATGATGTTTTGATAAAATATTTTAAAAGAGATTTTGTTGAGAAATTGTTTAATAGTGAACGCATACGTATAAGATGTTATGCACATATTTTGTGTTATTAATTACCTATGTAGTTAGTAGTCCCTTTAGGATGCAAGTTTTTTAATGGAATAGCACAATTCTTTAAGTTGCTTACTAAGAAAGGTTTTATTTTGGATGCACAAGGTGGAATTCCACTCATGCAATACTTCATAATGCTTTATGATATAAGTATACATTTGTTTAATATCCAAAAAAAACATTATAATGGACTTGATGTTCTGACTCTTGATGATTGGAGAACAGTTGAATTGGTAATAAAATTTTTTAAAAACTTTTATTGATATAATTGAAGTATTTTCTAGTAGCAAATATCTAACATTAATTTATATTTCAGAGAAATTTGGATCATTCGGGATTTGTTAGAAGAGGAAGCTTCTAATGATGATGAAATTGTTAAGACTTCAACATTGGAAACGAGAAAGAAATATAAGATATTGGATCAATGCAACAAATTTTGTCGGTTGCATCTATTTTGGATCTTCGGTTGAAATTGGCTTGCATTGAGCATACTTAAAAGCATTTGGTAATGAGCTGAGCAAGAAGAAGAATGAAGAACTTCGAGATTTTCTGAGTGGAGTTTATGTTCAATATTTGAGGGCAACCCAGAGAAAAGAGAGTGTGGTTAATGCATCAAGCTGGAGATCAAGTGGAAATCAAACACTTATGTTGGCTTGAGTAAGAGGAGAAGATTTAGAGTTTGCAGAGTTATGATCTCAAAATACCATGAAAAAGGTAAAAAAGAATGATGCTGATAGTTATTTGAAAGAGAACTTACTTCCTCCAATGTCAAACACACAATTTAATGTTTTGGAGTAGTGAAAGACAAATGCAAAACATTATTCTATACTTTCAAAACTGGCTCCATATATTTTAACAATCCTGGTGTCTACTGTATCATTCGAGTCAACTCTCAGTACCAGAGGTAAAGTCGTGGACCTATATTACAGCTGATTGAGCCCACATAATAACGAGGCATTGGTTTGCATGCAGGATTGGCTCCGCCATGAGTACTATATAGGTAAATACTTATTATATACAGTAATTTCATATATCATGCTTTGTGTTTAAGTAAATATTTTTATAAATGCTAAATTACTAACTCTTGTATTGTGCAGGTGAAAATGAAGTTTCTTCATCATCCAATACTTGCATTCGGATGAGGGGTTGATATATGAATGCTTAGCTGAATGAATTTCGAGAAAATTTGGTAATGTAAATTTTATTTTCCTGTCATTCTCTTTATCTAATTAGAATTTTCTATCTCTATACTATTGAATAGTTTGCGAATAATTTTCTGATATGCATCATGCTTCGTTTTCATCTTAGTGTGAAATTAATAAGGTGGTTGTGAGAAAAAACACTAACTTGCCGGGAGCATCTATTATTTTATGGTCGACTAAACAATCTTAAAAGTGTTGCGTTGATGCAGGTAATGCATTACAAGCTTTTTTTCTCTTTGATCTGAATCAATATACTTATTTATATAACAGTTTACTCCTGTTACTAGATACTATATTGAGTTTTTTTGTCAAAGCATGCATGAGCTACTATCTGTCAGCTACTGATCGATGCTAATCTCTAGATTGCTATTCACCATTGTGTCAAGTATAGCCCAAATGTTAACAATTCAAGTAGTTAGTGATAACCAATTAACCAGGTGAATTTTCCTATCGAAGATCAATCGTACTATAGCCATTAGTTAGATATAGCCTTTGGTGGTAGCTTATTTCATTCTCTACCTTATTAATAAACTGATGGGAGCATCTGCAGGCATCCTAACAATGGCGGAATTCGATAGAAAACCAAGTGCTTAGTCCTACTTGTGTTTAAATCAGCTCGACTTGCTTCTGGAACCCGGGGAGCAAAGACGGATCATATTGAAGTTTATGGAGCCCCTTTTTTTTATATTTTTGAATTTTATCCAAAGTTGAGATTGCTGAATTCAACAGTATCGTGTTCCTTTGAAGTGTTTGATGTGAATTTGGGAGAGAGAACAAATGCTGATAGAACTGGGCATGCTAGATTCAAATACACTTGCTTGAAATTTGGACTCAAAAATCTTTTCATAGTAAACTAGTTCATGTTAGATCCTAGTCATATTGTACTCAGTCCTTAAGCCATCCACACCCATTTAGCATTTTAATACTAAGCTTTAGCTCTAATATTTAGCTGACTTGTATATTTTTACTTCACTGTTGCAGGAATTCTGCTATGACTACGGCTACACCCTTGATTGTGTGGTTAGAGATGGCTGTATCATTCAGCTCCCTTGGGCTGCACCAAGTGAACTTTTTGGAACTTTTTGCCTTCTGCTTCATTTTGAGGAATGCAACATTTTTGTAACTATGCAAAACATTAACATACTTTCACACTCACTGCTATTTCTTTACATTCCTTCTATGGGTGATGAGGAAGCTGTCTAAATTGTTAGTCAATAGAGAGATTGTGAAAGAAGAAAAATGTGTAAAGAAATGTAAATTGCTTGTAACACAAGTATATTTGTCCAATGGAAAACGTTGCGTGTATTTTTTATTTTTTTTTAAGTAAAATGTTTTGAATCTTTGTTGCTATATATATAAAGAATGAAGGTGAATGGATGATATGCTTTATTTCTTTGCAGATCATCTCTGATTTTCTTTATCCTTCTTGATGTTATCTATGTTCACAGCTTTTTTTTTCCCCTATAATAGGGAATGGGCTGGCCTGAAAGCCTGTGAGCTGGCTCAAACTGAAATGTGCAGTATTTGGGCCGGCCAGTGCTTGTCCATTTCAGGTTCGGACTGGTTGAAAGCCCGCCCATTTCAGTTTGGGTCAACTTCGGCCCGGCCTGCCCGGCCCATTTTCATCCCTTGTGACCAATTGATCTCTCCACTAATGTTTCTCTATGAAGTATTAAGGATTCATGTGTGATTGAAATAGTGCCATGTTGGAAAGTAAAAGATCATAAATTTAATGTGGAGTCTAGTTCCTCCAGCTTAAAAGGTTAGATTAGGTTAGAGGCCAATATCATATCCTCACTGGTTGAGTCTCTAAAGAATCTAAGTTGACGAAACAAGTGGTATTAGAGCCGAGTTACTACTAAAAGTGGACTAGTGAGTCTTAGTGACATAAGGCTTAGTGACACAGGACGGAAAAAAAAAATTAGGGTTTGTGGTAAAATTGGGAATGAACTAATCTAGAAAATTAGGAAAAAGATAAAAATTCGAACTTCTCACCCAGGTGAATCTCACCCACTTCATGGATTAGGGTTTCACGTCGAGAAAAATCACTCTCACACTATATCCTATGCACATAAAGATTTCAAGAAAAGAAATCAGGATTTCAAATTTTAATAACTCTTCGTTGATTTCAGACACATTTCTACAAAAATATTTATAGACAAAAGCCACACGCTCTTAATGATAAAAAAAACTCATAATAAATAATAATAAATAAAAAAGATTAATAAAATACTACCACTACTCCTAACAAAAGGATATGCTGTCTTTTCCATTTATCTGAAAATTTGGATTTTTTTTCCCTCCTTTCTTGAATTATTTAGTTGGATTTATCTGTTGATTGCATCACCTAGTGCCATTACACATCAGGAGGAAAGACATATTCGTTCATGGCTGCTGCTCACCAATATTGACTGGAAATTTAATTTTCTCGTCAAAGTCATCAGCACATATAATGAGACTTTTATTCCTAACTTTATTTTATATATTTCTTGGTATAATCATTTAATTTCCTTATTGTATAGTGAACCAAGAGGAGAGAATAGCACAATAATTTAAAAAATAAATAAACAAATTAGAAAAGCTTGACAAGATCAATGAAAATGATCTGAATTCTAGAAAGGGTCCTAGTAGTGAAGTCGCTGAAGTGGACTTATGCCTTATAAAATGGTTTTAATATTAATTATATAATGAAACTAATGATAATTATGAGTGGAGATTAAAATTCAAACTAATGAGGAAAATCCAGAGTCCTGTCCTATAAAAACCCCATATAGTTCTCCTCACACTTCACAGAAGCAAACTGAGCATTGCTTTCTCAGGACCTCAATCCCTCTTGATCACTCTAGGAAAAGACTTGGTAGCAATGGGCTTGGGCTACACGGAGGAGATCGTCAGCAAGGTCGCCGCGGCCAGGATCTTCGAGGCCGGGGCCGTCGACATGCACAACCTTGCCCCGAAGATCTTGCCTGACATGGTGGCTGGATGCAAGATCCTTCAAGGAGACGGAGGTGCTGGCACCATCAAGCAGATTGATTTCACTGAAGGTGCAGACTTTTTGTTTTGTTAACTTCTTATTAATCAAATGTGAGAAAAATATATGCACAACTGTCTTCCCTCGAAAAGCTAGTTTTGAGTCTGAACTTTTCAAGCTGAGATTTCTCTCGTTATAATAGTAGAGATGAAGTGACACTTTGACATTGTTATTGATGGGCAGCGTTCCCCTGGGACTATGTAAAGGAGAGCGTGGATTTGCTGGACAAGGAGAAGTTTGAATGCCACTACACCCTGTTCGAAGGCGGGGACTTTGGCAAGAAGCTCAAGTCCGCCGTCTACGTGCTGAAGCTCGAGCCCTTGCCCGATGGCGGGTGCGTCTACAAGGTCACCGCCGAGTTCAACACCCTGCCCGGCGTTGAGTTCACCGAGGAGGACATGCAGACGGTGAAGATGCAGGATATTGGGCAGTTCAGGGCTCTGGAGGCCTACCTCTTGGCTAACCCTACTGCTTATGCCTGAATTGCACTCTCTTGATGCCTACAGTACTTTGTATGTTTTGATTTGGCCGTAGGTTTGTTCAATAAGTCTTTCCCAGAGAGAGAGAGAGAGACAGTTGATGGGAGTGATATGGTTGCTGTGAATGGCAACTGGTATGAGTTTCCAAATATATAAAAAAATCATTATCCTAAAATATGGGAGTGATATTTTTTTTTCTTAGAGTAGACGGTGAACTCGAAACAGTTCTCCTCATGTTTTATTAATAAGTAGTTAATGAAAATTGTTCTGAAAATAAAAGCAATAAGGTCCTCTCGAGCTGAAGAGCCTTGCAGCACACACAGATGTAAGAGGACAGTAGATACAAAAGTACAAGTAAACTGATGCGGAAAAATCAAAATACATATCGGATGCTCCCTGATGCAAAATACAGAAAAAAATGAGTCGAGAACCAAAAAGCAGGGCTCCGAAAAATCACATATCACATATCATCCGAGCCGGTTTCTTCTCCCCTTCCCTGTATATCCTCTGAGTGACTATCAGAGATCTCCCCCCGCAGACGTCTAGTCCAGGATCCGCATTGCCCTCTCTTTTGTCCTGCTTGAAAGGAGATTGACTCAGTAAGACATAAAAGAATAGCAAATATGCGAGTGATATTGATATGGTGATGAGAAAGATGTGTGATATGTACAGTGAAGCTGATATTGTGGTCACAATAGGGTCCAATTTCACTTAATACCCCCATATAATTCATTAGGGACATGTTTGATTTTCTGCAATTAAAGAAATCTTGTCCTCTAGGCTAAGGCAAGGTGTTTTGGGGGGAGCAAAGCAATTAAAAATATTATTTCTGTTGGATAATTTTCTTAGATTTTCTCAACTTACTAGCTTTGTTACTTATTGTAACTCTTGGGAATTTTTCAGAAAAACTATCTTACATAAAACAATATCACATGTGGCAAGTGCGTGTGAGATGTAACGATGAGACTACCCTTTTACAAGAAGTTTAAAATTATATTTCAAAAATAAAAAAAGTTTACCAAGTTACCATTCAATCGTCATCAATCACATAATTATTCTCTCATTGAAAAAAAAAAAAACTTATCAAATTAAAGGCCTTAAAGAAATATGACAAGGGTAGTCCCCATTTAGCCTCAAATACATTTTCGCGTAAATATTGGTAAAACTATTTTTGTAAATTTTCTGTGATTTTATGGGATTTTATGTGAGCCAAAAAGACCAAGTTTTTAATCCCTTAAACCTTGTTTCCTGGCTTCAGCCGGTCGACCGGGACGGTCGACCGCAGCTTGAAGTCGGCCGACTTTCAGGGTCGACCGACGTGCACAGACGTGCACGCCAGTTCTGACAGGAGGGCCGGCCGACCGACCCGGTCGACCGTCCAGAGAGTTCTGCTCTCTGGAAAGGCCCCGGCCGACCGAGCGGTCGACCGTACAAAGAGACTTGCTCTCTGTATCCTGGCTCGGCCGACCGACCGGTCGACCGATGACTCAAACGGTCTGAAATATGACCGTTGACCGGACGACCGGGCGGTCGTCCGACAGGCCTGACAGACCCCAACGGCTAGTTTTCCAGACTCTATAAAAAGGGGCATTTGAGGGCTGTTTTGATTAAGATTTTTGGAGAGCTTTTGTGCCAGTTTTTCCCAACTCTTTTAAGAGGTTTTCTCCACTCATTTTAGAGCAAATATTTCCAATCAAAAGGAGAGTTTTATCTAGAGTGTTTAAAAGTAATTCTTTGAGTTTTCCTCCACCATCTCTTTCCTTATTTTCTCACACAAACACTTGAGCCATCCATTGCTATATCTACCTATAGGAGTTTGTTGTGAGAGGATTTTAGGTGATCAAGAGTTGTGATCACCAAAATTCTACTTTGCTCTTTGAGGAGGCGGACGTGTGTGTTCGCATTGTTTCGGGTCCTAGTGGGGACTCGGTGTTTTGGGTTCGGGTGCGAACTCTTTGTTTGAGGTGCGGCCTCGGCGAGCCGATGGGCTTGCGGTGTGTACGGGCTAGAGAGTCCGAGAGCTTGTAGGTGTTGCGGCACCGAGTGATCCGGTGGGATTGAAGTGAAAATCCTTCGTGTGTCGAAGGCGGGGATGTAGAGCAAGTGTGCTCGGAGCTCGAAACAAATCCCTTGTGTTTGCGATTGCTCACTCTCGCTCTCTTTGTCTCTTTGTTTATATCTTGCATGTTTTTATTGTGCTTATCCTTACATGATTGATATTCATATTGTGCTTAATTGATATACATGCTTGGATTGTTTGCTAACACTTGTATTCAACCAAGAGAGCCAACGCGGCACCTCAACCCTTATCTAGGGGAATCTAGAGGAGTTTGTCCAGAGCCCTTCACGGGGAATTCGGCAACACTCTTGTGTTATACGTGGTGTTTAGTTTAAATAGTTTGTTTATGTCATAATAGTTTTTACTTCCGCATTATTTGGCATTAAGTGACCATTAGATTAGCCATCACCTATTCACCCCCCCTCTAGGTGATCCTACAACCTGATGGTACCAAAAAAAACAATTTGTAATTATTGTAAGCAACTATTAGCTTGTTTGGGCAACTCAGGGACAAATCACTTGCATCATCACATCAAATTTGCTTGCAAAAATAACCCATATAAGATATGAAACAAACATTAGTTGTCAAATCTTTCACCTGATTGTTCCAATGTTTTTAAATTTAAACAGGAAGTAAGCTGAAAATGTTTAGCAAGGTTATTGATTTGTGCCTAACTTTCATTTAAGATAGTAGAGCATGCCTTTATGAAAAATTCGCACTCTGTTTAATATGGTTGGGCATCATATTATTAGAAGTGATTCCTTGCTATATATCAAGAAGAAAAGGGAAAACTTTATAGTTTTTTTAAAGATTTGGATTGTCGTGTGAGTTTTACCATGGATTTTTGGACATCGAACCAAAAACTTTGATATTTGTTTCTTACGACGCATTATATTGATGATGAATTTGTTTTAAATAAGAAGACTATAAATTTCAAGAAAATTTCTTATCCTCATACAAGTTATGCACTCAACGATGTACTTAAAAATTGCCTTGTTGAATGAGATTTGGATGCTAAATTATGTGCACTCACTGTTGATAATTGTACCATAAATGATGCTTTGATAAAATATTTTAAAAGAGATTTTGTTGAGAAATTGTTTAATAGTGAACGCATACATATAAGATGTTGTGCGCATATTTTGTTTATTAATTACCTATGTAGTTAGTAGTCCCTTTTGGATGCAAGTTTTTTAATGAAATAGCACAATTCTTTAAGTTGTCTACTAAGAAAGGTTTTATTTTGGATGCATAAGGTGGAATTCCACTCATGCAATACTTCATAATACTTTATGATATAAGGATACATTTGTTTAATATCCAAAAAAGCATTATAAAGGACTTGATGTTCCGACTCTTGATGATTGGAGAACAATTGAATTGGTAATAAAATTTTTTGAAAACTTTTATTGATATAATTGAAGTATTTTCTGGTAGCAAATATTTGACATTAATTTATATTTCAGAGAAATTTGAATCATTCGGGATTTGTTAGAAGAGG
Organism: Agave tequilana; assembly: GCA_038442645.1. Classification (NCBI taxonomy): domain Eukaryota; kingdom Viridiplantae; phylum Streptophyta; class Magnoliopsida; order Asparagales; family Asparagaceae; genus Agave; species Agave tequilana. The sequence goes on from JAVJIF010019234.1 coordinate 10,109, forward strand.
AAGCTTCTAATGATGATGAAATTGTTAAGACTTTAACATTGGAAACGAGAAAGAAATATAAGATATTGGATCAATGCAACAAATTTTGTCGGTTGCATCTATTTTGGATCTTCGGTCGAAATTGGCTTGCATTGAGCATACTTACTCAAAAACATTTGGTAATGAGCTTAGCAAGAAGAAGAATGAAGAACTTTGAGACTTTCTGAATGGAGTTTATATTCAATATTTAAGAGCAATCCAGAGAAAAGAGAGTGTGATTATTGTATCAAGCGGGAGAGCAAGTGGAAAATCAAACACTTATGTTGGCTTGAGTAAGAGGAGCAGATTTAGAGTTTGCAGAGTTATAATCTCAAAATGCCATGAAAATGATAAAAAAAGAATGATGTTGATAGTTATTTGAAAGAGAACTTACTTCCTCCAACGTCAGACACAAAATTTAATGTTTTGGACTAGTGAAAGACAAATGCAAAACATTATCCTATACTTTCAAAACTGGCTCGATATATTTTGACAATCCTGATGTCTACTGTATCATTCGAGTCAACTTTCAGTACCAAAGGTAGAGTCGTGGACCTGTATTACAGCTGATTGAGCCCACATAATAACGAGGCATTGATTTACACGCAGGATTGGCTCCGCCATGAGTACTATATAGGTAAATACTTATTATATACAGTAATTTCATATATCATGCTTTGTGTTTAAGTAAATATTTTTATAAATGCTAAATTACTAACTCTTGTGTTGTGCAGGTGAAAATGAAGTTTCTTCATCATCCAATACTTGCATTCGGATGAGGGGTCAATATATGAATGCTTAGCTGAATGAATTTCGAGAAAATTTGGTAATGTAAATTTTATTTTCCTATCGTTCTCTTTATCTAATTAGAATTTTCTATCTCTATACTATTGAATAGTTTGCGAATAATTTTCTGATATGCATCATGCTTCGTTTTCATCTTAGTGTGAAATTAATAAGGTGGTTGTGAGAAAAAACACTAACTTGCCGGGACCATCTATTATTTTATGGTCGACTAAACAATCTTAAAAGTGTTGCGTTGATGCAGGTAATGCATTACAAGCTTTTTTCTCTTTGATCTGAATCAATATACTTATTTATATAACAGTTTACTCCTGTTACCAGATACTATATTGAGTTTTTTTATCAAAGCATGCATGAGCCACTGTCAGCTACTGATCGATGCTAATCTCTAGATTGCTATTCACCATTGTGTCAAGTATTGCCCAAATGTTAACAATTCAAGTAGTTAGTGATAACCAATTAACCAGGTGAATTTTTCCTATCGAAGATCAATCGTACTATAGCCATTAGTTAGATATAGCCTTTGGTGGTAGCTTATTTCATTCTCTACCTTATTAATAAACTGACAGGAGCATCTGCAGGCATCCTAACACAATGGCGGAATTCGATAGAAAACCAAGTGATTAGTCCTACTTGTGTTTAAATCAGCTCGACTTGCTTCTGGAACCTGGGGAGCAAAGACGGATCATATTGAAGTTTATGGAGCCCCTTTTTTTATATTTTTGAATTTTATCCAAAGTTGAGATTGCTGAATTCAACAGTATCGTGTTCCTTTGAAGTGTTTGATGTGAATTTGGGAGAGAGAACAAATGCTGATAGAACTGGGCATGCTAGATTCAAATACACTTGCTTGAAATTTGGACTCAAAAATCTTTTCATAGTAAACTAGTTCATGTTAGATCCTAGTCATATTGTACTCAGTCCTTAAGCCATCCACACCCATTTAGCATTTTAATACTAAGCTTTAGCTCTAATATTTAGCTGACTTGTATATTTTTACTTCACTGTTGCAGGAATTCTGCTATGACTACGGCTACACCCTTGATTGTGTGGTTAGAGATGGCTGTATCATTCAGCTCCCTTGGGCTGCACCAAGTGAACTTTTTGGAACTTTTTGCCTTCTGCTTCATTTTGAGGAATGCAACATTTTTGTAACTATGCAAAACATTAACATACTTTCACACTCACTGCTATTTCTTTACATTCCTTCTATGGGTGATGAGGAAGCTGTCTAAATTGTTAGTCAATAGAGAGATTGTGAAAGAAGAAAAATGTGTAAAGAAATGTAAATTGCTTGTAACACAAGTATATTTGTCCAATGGAAAACGTTGCGTGTATTTTTTATTTTTTTTTAAGTAAAATGTTTTGAATCTTTGTTGCTATATATAGGGCCTGTTTGGTTAAGGGTGGAAGTGAGGAAGTGAAGAAGTGAGGAAGTGGTAATAGTTCCCTTTGGAACTTGAGAATTGGTTAGTAAGTTTTCCGGTGTCTGAATGTTGTTGGGAAATGTGGTTTGAAAAATGTTATGTCTTTTCCGGTGTTTGGATGGTAATCTGGAAGTGGAAGTAGAAAAATTGACCGCAAAGTTGACCGCAAAATAATATTAAAATAAAAATTAATTAAGAAAAATAAAAAATGGACTGTAATTAGAATGCAAGTGAGATTTACATGATTAAAAAATTAACTGTTTTACGTTACAACTTATTACAAATGAAATTTACATGACCATAAAATTAACAGTAGCACTCTGGAAGTGAGGGAATGATTGTGTAAAAGAGAAAAGAGAAAAGAAAAAAGGGATTTTTTTATTTTCCTTTCCCAGTGTTTGGATAGATAAGGAAATGAGCAATTATACTTTCCCATTTCCTTACTTCCGCCCGCTTCCTTGCAACCAAACACGCCCATAAAGAATGAAGGTGAATGGATGATATGCTTTATTTCTTTGCAGATCATCTCTGATTTTCTTTATCCTTCTTGATGTTATCTATGTTCACAGCTTTTTTTCCCCTATAATAGGGAATGGGCTGGCCTGAAAGCCTGTGAGCTGGCTCAAACTGAAATGTGCAGTATTTGGGCCGGCCAGTGCTTGTCCATTTCAGGTTCGGACTGGTTGAAAGCCCGCCCATTTCAGTTTGGGTCAACTTCGGCCCGGCCTGCCCGGCCCATTTTCATCCCTTGTGACCAATTGATCTCTCCACTAATGTTTCTCTATGAAGTATTAAGGATTCATGTGTGATTGAAATAGTGCCATGTTGGAAAGTAAAAGATCATAAATTTAATGTGGAGTCTAGTTCCTCCAGCTTAAAAGGTTAGATTAGGTTAGAGGCCAATATCATATCCTCACTGGTTGAGTCTCTAAAGAATCTAAGTTGACGAAACAAGTGGTATTAGAGCCGAGTTACTACTAAAAGTGGACTAGTGAGTCTTAGTGACATAAGGCTTAGTGACACAGGACGGAAAAAAAAAATTAGGGTTTGTGGTAAAATTGGGAATGAACTAATCTAGAAAATTAGGAAAAAGATAAAAATCGAACTTCTCACCCAGGTGAATCTCACCCACTTCATGGATTAGGGTTTCACACCGAGAAAAATCACTCTCACACTATATCCTATGCACATAAAGATTTCAAGAAAAGAAATCAGGATTTCAAATTTTAATAACTCTTCGTTGATTTCAGACGCATTTCTACAAAAATATTTATAGACAAAAGTTACATGCTCCTAATGATAATTAAAAAAAAAAAAAAAAAAAAACCTAATAAAGGACTACTCCTCTTCCTAATTATCATTCAACTGTCTCAGATTTCTCGGTCTTTTTGACACCATACTCTTCCTCCTTTCTTGAGTCATTTAGTTGGATTTATCTGTTGATTGCATCTCCTTGTGCCATTACACGTCAGGAGGCGAGACATATTCGTTCATGGCTGCTGCTCACCAATATTGACTGGAAATTTAATTTTCTCGTCAAAGTCATCAGCACATATAATGAGACTTTTATTCCTAACTTTATTTTATATATTTCTTGGTATAATCATTTATTTTCCTTATTGTATAGTGAACCAAGAGGAGAGAATAGCACAATAATTAAAATAAAATAAATAAATAAATTAGAAAAGCTTGACAAGATCAATGAAAATGGTCTGAATTCTAGAAAGGTTTCTAGTAGTGAAGTCGCTGAAGTGGACCTATGCCTTATAAAATGGTTTTAATATTAATTATATAATGAAACTAATGATAATTATGAGTGGAGGTTAAAATTCAAACTAATGAGAAAAATCCAGAGTCCTGTCCTATAAAAACCCCATATAGTTCTCCTCACACTTCACAGCAAAGCAAACTGAGCATTGCTTTCTCAGGACCTCAATCACTCTAGGAAAAGACTTGGTAGCAATGGGCTTGGGCTACACGGAGGAGATCGTCACCAAGGTCGCCGCGGCCAGGATCTTCGAGGCCGGGGCCGTCGACATGCACAACCTCGCCCCGAAGATCTTGCCTGACATGGTGGCTGGATGCAAGATCCTTCAAGGAGACGGAGGTGCCGGCACCATCAAGCAGATTGATTTCACTGAAGGTGCAGACTTTTTGTTTCGTTAACTTCTTATTAATCAAATGTGAGAAAATATATGCACAACTGTCTTCCCTCGAAAAGATAGTTTTGAGTCTGAACTTTTCAAGCTGAGATTTCTCTCGTTATAATAGTAGAGATGAAGTGACACTTTGACATTGTTATTGATGCGCAGCGTTCCCCTGGGACTATGTAAAGGAGAGCGTGGATTTGCTGGACAAGGAGAAGTTTGAATGCCACTACACCCTGTTCGAAGGCGGGGACTTTGGCAAGAAGCTCAAGTCCGCCGTCTACGTGCTGAAGCTCGAGCCCTTGCCCGATGGCGGGTGCGTCTACAAGGTCACCGCCGAGTTCAACACCCTGCCCGGCGTTGAGTTCACCGAGGAGGACATGCAGACGGTGAAGATGCAGGATATTGGGCAGTTCAGGGCTCTGGAGGCCTACCTCTTGGCTAACCCTACTGCTTATGCCTGAATTGCACTCTCTTGATGCCTACAGTACTTTGTATGTTTTGATTTGGCCCTTGGTTTGTTCAATAAGTCTTTCCCGGAGAGAGAGAGACAGTTGATGGGAGTGATATGGTTGCTGTGAATGGCAACTGGTATGAGTTTCCAAATATATAAAAAAATCATTATCCTAAAATATGGCAGTGATATTTTTTTTTCTTAGAGTATACGGTGAACTCGAAACAGTTCTCCTCATGTTTTATTAATAAGTAGTTAATGAAAATTGTTCTGAAAATAAAAGCAATAAGGTCCTCTCAAGCTGAAGAGCTTTACAACACACGCAGATGCAAGAGGACAGTAGATACAAAATTACAAGTAAACCGATGCGGAAAAATCAAAATACATATCGGATGCTCCCTGATGCAAAATACACAAAGAAAATGAGTCGAGAACCAAAAAGCAGGGCTCCGAAAAATCACATATCACATATCATCCGAGTCGGTTTCTTTTCCCCTTCCCTGTGTATCCTCTGAGTGATCATCAAAGATCTCCCCCGCAGACGTCTAGTCCAAGACCCGCATTGCCCTCTCTTTTCCCCTGCTTAAAAGGAGATTGACTCGATAAGACATAAAAGAATAGCAAATATTGGAGTGACATTGATATGGTGATGAGAAAGATGTGTGATATGTACAGTGATGCTGATATTGTGGTCACAATTGGGTCCAATTTCAGTTAATACCCCCATATAATTCATTAGGGGACATGTTTGATTTTCTGCAATTAAAGAAATCTTGTCCTCTAGGCTAAGGCGAGGTGTTTTGTGGGGGAGCAAAGCAATTAAAAATATTAAAACCTGTTGGATAATTTTTTAGATTTTCTCAACTTACTAGCTTTGTTACTCATCCTAACTCACTGGGAATTTTTCAGAAAAACTATCTTACAGAAAACAATATCACATGTGGCAAGTGCGTGAGATGTAACGATGAGACTACCCTTTTACAAGAAGTGTAAAATTATATTTCCAAAAAAAAAAAAAAAAAGTTTACCAAGTTACCATTCAATCGTCATCAATCACATAATTATTCTCTCATTGAAAAAAAACTTATCAAACTAAAGGCCCTAAAGAAATATGACAAGGGTAGTCCCCATTTAGCCTCAAATTCATTTTCGCGTAAATATGCTTGTTAGTCAATAATCTAATGAGGCTAGCAATGTGATTTTGGAAAAATTTCATCTCCTTGCTCTAAAAATCTCATCCCATATCCTCACTTCAATCCAGCAAAAACTGCAGCAATGTGATACAGAAGATATCATCACCAAGGTTGCCGCGGCCAGGCTCTTCGAGGCTGGGCCGGTTGACATGCACAACCTCGCCCCCAAGATCTTGCCCGAAACAGTGGCTTTAGGCAAGATCCTCGAGGGTGATGGAGATGCCAGCACCATAACGCAGATCGATTTCACTGAAGTTAGTACTAACACTAACAAATCCAAGCTAAGTCATCCAACTTTGCACATATGTTGCATTTATGCATAAAGTTTTTTTCTGTAAAATGTGCCGCATATCCCTGCTTCGACTACGTAAAGGAAGGCATTGATGTGCTCGACAAGGAGAAACTGGAGTGCTGTCTACGCCTCGTGCCACAGCCTGATGGTGGTTGCGTTTTCAAAATTAAAGCAGAGTATGGTACAATCCCTGGTGGGAGTTCACCGAACAGGGCGCGCAGGCTCTGAAGGCAGAAGACATTGCGCAGTTCAGGGCTCTCGAGGGTTGCCTGTTGGATAATCCTACTGCATATGCCTGATTCGGGTTCCTGCTGTATGTGTGTTCAATTCAGTGTTTTTCGTAGAGTAAGTGTTTCTCAATGAGAGAAGAGTTATGTGATTGATGCCCGTTATGATCATATAATTGCAACAGTTAACAATCTCATTTTACTGTAATTTTGAAACAATAGTTGAGTGAACAGGCTTTACTTGATTGTATTCTCTTCATCAGTGATGTTTACATACACATTACTGAGCTTATATTGCATTGTATTCTCTTTCATCATTTATGTTTATATACCAATACATGAGCTTATAGTGCACCAATGAGTATACAATGCATAGAATATTTGTGCAAGTTAAGCGTAAATGCAATATAATGTATACAACATATGGAATCATCTTTTCAAGATAAGAAGACCATAGCATATAAGGCACAAGCCAATGCTTCATTGGAATTTGAGACTACATCCTGTTTCTTCGTATGTAAGTGTACAATGAAGTACATAAATATTCACGTGTACAATGAACTACATAAGTATAAAGTCGAGCACGCACTTATCAGATTAATTTTGGGGCAATTTAGATCTGTATCTGAAGCTTGGTCACCAACAGCAACACCGATCAGATTCTAATAATGTCGTTTACTCAAAAAGGCTTAAACTATGAGCACATAAGCAGCCATCTGTCTGAAGTGCAACACACAAAAACAAAACAGAGTACAAAGGGAATGAGATGCACTATGGAGAGCATTAGCACCAACACTTGTGCAGTATAGACAGAAGCCAGCTCTCCTTTAATGGAACCATGGCCCATAACAAACTAATTAGTGGGATTTAGGCTTTACAGGTTTCTTAATCCTTCAAGGTGTCAGCTTGCAGTTGCACGATCCTGGTCCCCGACTCTAATCAATGGCGGAGATGTTGCCGACCTGATGGGTTTTGCTGATTTTGTTAGTAAAACAAGGACAATTATACCAGTTCTTAATTCTTCAGTCTAATAGTGGTAATGGCATTAAACTATTTCTTTCCCCCTTTTCTTTAAGTAATCATGTTTTAGTGTCCCCATTGCTGATCTTCTCTAAATCGGATCTCCAATGCTCGTTATAACGCAACTTATAACATCAGATTAGCGCGATATAATGATTGATTGACTGACACAGTTTGGGCTTCTTGTTGTTAGTGATTTACATAGATCCCCATCTTCTCATAATGGCATATGATACAAGTCACAAGATGATTAGCTATCCATATAAGTGCATATGCATAAAGATCAAGCACCTTTGTTTCATTCTCTCCGTACGCAATTTGTCAATAAACAATTTCCAAAGTAGCACTCTAACGCAATGTCTGTTACTATAAATATGCTTCTAATCTTGAACATGATCCTTACAAAACTCCTCCCACAATGAAGATCACATTACCTTTCATAGCCATTGCCATCCTCTCGACACTATCCTTCGCGTATTGCCTCAATTCCTGCCCCTCATGCGGCAACTTACCTGTCCCGTACCCCCTGAGCACTGGACCGAGTTGTGGTAATCCTGACTACAGACTCTACTGCGACAACAAAGTGCTCGAACTGAAATCGGCTAAGGGGAGATACTACAAGGTCATAAGCATTGATCCTCCTTCTTACAGTCTTGTGATCAGCCCTCCCTCCATCAGTCCGGGCTCTTGCATATCGTCTGACCTGACAGACGGAGGCCTGCAGATCGATGACATGTCCCCTTTCAACATATCAAACCGCAACACGGTGCTCCTGTTCAACTGCTCGCAGTCTCTGCTTCTGTCACCTTTGAATTGTTCGTATAACAGTGTGTGCAGGAAATTTGAACTCGCTGCTGACGATGGGATCAGCAGGTGCCAGGACACCCTCTGCTGCAGCTTCCTGAAGGACTCTCCGTCCATGTCGCGCAGGATCAGGATTCGGGTTGGGGCGTGCACGGCGTACACGAGCGTGGTTGCGATCGATGAGAAAGCAGATCCAGGGTCCTGGAAGGTTGGGATTGAGCTGCAATGGCTGCCAGTACTGGCCTAGCCAGCTCTTATCAGTTGAGCTGCCAATAAAATTGCTTGGTTGGTGTGTTATCTGCGTTTTAGCTTCCCTTTGTCTACTTTTAGTACCCCTTTCTCTTTTGATGAATAATGCCTCTGTATGGCTTTTGGCTTGTATGATTCTATGCTTACTTAATACTTATGGCTCTTCCTTTATTTTCTTTATTGGAGGTCAACCTGTAAGATTGGTTATCATATCTTTTGAAGCATATGCTAGTCAAGCTCATGAATTATCATCATAGCTAAATTATTTCTTAATCATATTAAGTTAATAAGGTGGCTTAATATTCAAAATTATACCATGGGTGATTATAAATGATATTAAGTTAAAAAGCATATTAAGTTAAAAAGCATGAATTATACCATGACTTAATATTTCTTAATCATATTAAGTTAAAAAGCATGAATCAAAGAAGGGCAAACCATGAGTGATTATAAATGTGGAAGCTAAATTAGGTATCTACAATTTATGGGCTTTCATCTTTTCTTGGCTCTGGGCGTTTTTATTAGGATTCGTTTATGTGTGCGAGTCACTCACATATTATAAATCTCGTGTTGACACGTGAATAAGACGTTGAGTTTCAAGAGCACAAAACTTTAAATTCTTTGAATCTCTTATAATATTATAAGAGAGTCTATCTCACGTGTTAACACAAGATTAGTCTTCTTATAATGTGTGTGTGGCTTACACACATGTACGAACCCCTTTTATTAGATATCACATTTTCATCAGTCATCAGCAGCACGGTGACTGGTGATGCTGGGTGCTTGCAGGGTCATCTCTCAAACTAGGGTCCAACTTAGAGTCTGTTTGGTTGTCGTAATTAGCCGTAATTCGTAAGTTGTAATTCGTAAAGTCTTTTACAGTTATAAATGAGTTACTTGCATTTAAGCTTTATGGTGTTTGGTTAGTAATATAAAGTTGTAAGTGGAAAAGTGTATTGTGCTTTACGGTATTTGGTTGTCGTAATGTGTAAGTCGTAAGTGAAAAATTTGATCACAAAATTAACTATTTGGTGATTTAAAAAGTTTTAATATTGCAAATAAATATTAAAAATTCTAAATATTAAAAAATTAATATTAACATAAAAAAATAATACAAATTTGCATGACCACAAAATTAACTGTAACTGGGCTGTAAGTGAGTGACAATTGGGTTGCAAGTGAGTGACAATTAGGTTGTGTAAGTCTTTTACGAATTACGGTCCAAACAAACGCCGTAATTGTAACTGGGTTATAAGTCATTTACGAATTACGGACTTTTACGCGAAACAAACGGCAGGCAAATTCGAATTAACTTTTCAAACTGATACTATTCTGAATCACATATGATCTCAATAAATTTCTAGCTTTATGTGTGATAGGCCACGAGAATTACATGAGCCGTTAGTCTTATCTGTGATTATTCTCTTTCTTGTTTGTTTTAACGTGAATTCGTTACTATGAGTGGGCTCCAATGTGAGCTCTTTACATTAACTTAATGTTTTGGGCCTTGGTATGGATTCTGTTGAGGCCTTCTCAATATTAAAAATTATACCATGGGCCGACAAGCGAGGGGGCCGTATCTGATCAATTCAATTCCTTTTGATCCAACGCATGAAACCGTGTAAATGGGCCTACAACATGATGCTCGCGGTCGAATCACCCCCGGGTGACCGGGTGCACCGATCTCATCAACTTTCCCAAGCCCCGTCTGTCCCCAGAAATCCACGCGCTTGGCGGTGAGCATAACCGGTCCATTGACAGTAGGGGTGCCATCGGATCGGATACGGATCGGATATTATCTTTATCATATCCATATCCGCACCCAACCTTCGGATACGGATATTGACGGGTGTGAATAAATGATATCCGTATCCACCAAAATCGGATATCGGATATAGATTTAATATTAGCGGATCGGATGCAGATACTAATCGGATAAGTAAAAATGAATACGGTTAAGAAACAACTAAATAGACATACTTAAATTACTTTTATCTTATTTATAACAATATTAAATGCCATACATATTATGATATTATTGTGTACATATCAATTCCACCGTATCCATTGCCATTCGTCTTCTATGGCAATAGATTACACGAGCCCGGTGCTTAATGTCGTTTCAGATGGCATAATTGATGTCGAAATACTTAAAATATCTCGTGCTACTCTTGCAAGAATAAGATACTTTTCACTATTACTTTTTCACCAGCTCAAAATATCAAAGTTTATTGTCTCATTCCATTGAAGAATAGTCTCTTTCATACGAATATCTTTGTCAAGCACCCAACCTTTGGATATCGGATACGGATAGGATATTGTTTTAATCATATCCATATCCTCACCTAACTTTTGGAAATGGATACGGATATGAATATTGATTGACGGATGTGAAAAAATGATATCCATATCCGAGTTAGAGACGGATTCGAATAAGAATATAATTCGCATCGTGGCACCCTTAATTGACGGCCAGCGGCGGCAATCCTTCACACACACACACATAGTGGCAGCCTCGTAATTACATCTGACCCTCGTGGGCGTTACCTCAAAAGGGCAATTAAATTGTTGTTTTTCCCCTCGCCCTTGGGGTTCACCCTTTGATTGGGATACTGATTGGAAAGATGGAGTGTCTTTTGGGATTAGCAATTGCGGTCCCGCTGGTTGCGAACATGTCTTTTTTCCTCCTTCCCAGCTAGATAAATACTAATAAAGGGGCTGTTTGGTTGCAAGGAAGTTGGCGGAAGTAAGAAAATAGGGAAGTATAATTGCTCACTTTCCTACCTATTCAAACACCGAAAAGGAAAATAAGAAAAACACTTTTCCTTTTATCTTTTCTCTTTTACACGATCATTTCCTCACTTTCAGAGTGCTACAGTTAATTTTGTGGTCATGTAAATCTCATTTGTAATAAATTTTAGCACAAAATAATTATTTTTTTAACCATGTAGATCTCATTTGCATTCTAATTACAGTCTATTTTTTATCTTTCTTAATTAATTTTTATTTTAATATTATTTTATGGTCAACTTTGTGGTCAACTTTTCCACTTCCACTTTTACATTACCATCCAAACACCGGAAAAGACAAAATATTTTCCAAACCACACTTCCCAACAACATCCAAACACCAGAAAACTTACTAACCAATTCCCAAGTTCCAAAGGGAATTATTACTACTTCTCAATTTCTCACTTCCTCACTTCCACCCTTAACCAAACAGACAATAATAAATAAATAAATAAAATGCATGAAACTCTTTTATCTTTTAAAAAAAGCCTTATGAAATGATCCCATAGAAGATTTAATCATGGTCTAGTTTGTATACTGATAAAATTATAACGACATGTGTAATGATCAAATTCTGACTTCGTTCGAGATGCGACACGTGTCTCCCGTCTTTCAACTCTCCGAAGTATATCAGATCTCTCTTTCAAAGTTCATGTTATTCTCGACCTCCTGAAGATACTCTCCGCTTCGAGACTTCCTCCATTCCGAGACTTCAACTTGAACCAAATAGTTCAATAACAGTTCACCCTCGATATCCGCTGGTAGTCACGTCATTTTATTTTTCTCCACGCTCATTACGTGTAATGCCACTCAGCGCGGGCAGTTATGGACAGTGACATATTTTTTTGCATGCAATTCCAACAAGCAAACATTGCTGATCGCGACTGTTACAACAAGTCGACATGTGCAAATCGTCCAGTTATGAAAATCACGGTCTTACCCGTCTCTCTCCATATCTACAACTCAGTCTAGTGTAAGTAACATTGTCCTCCAATGAAGAAAATGGACGAATTATTCAACCCCTGATACTTAAGGAGCCCAATTTGATCCTGGATTCTAATTCAAATACACATTCATTTTCTAAATTCCTATAATACTTGTAACTTGAGAATTATGGTGAAGTTTTTTCTTCTCCCTATAGTTTTTTTCGATTAAGAGTTTTTATGTAAAATTCTGTATCATTTTTTTTTGTGTCGTGTTTTATTCACGTGTGTTATCTAATTTCATCCCTCGTTTGTGATGAGAATCGAGTGTCCAATAATTCTGTGACGAAAAAACACCACCACAACATGAAGTGCCAAATTGTTTATTTATGCTTAGTGACTCGTATCCTGAATTCAACTCACTTCTCAATACAAATTCCTAATATATGTGATGATTAAGATGTATGTTTTAATGGGGTCTTCACAACATGCTCCAAATAAGTGAGACTCATCTCTCGTTTCTGTTTCTCTTTTCAGCTATGCATCTTTTTGTCGTTCCATTTTCTAATACATTTGAGTGTTTTTATTGTTGCTTGTCAGAGACAGTTGTCACTGCACAATTAGTCTCAAAATATCCATCAAAGACACAAAGGGAGAATTATATATTAAATTTGTACTTTTTATTATTTGAAACATGATGAGACTCTAAATTTACACCGAAAGCGGTAAACCCCTTAAATGCAAATTACAAATTCATACATACTTTTATTACTCAATAAACTAAATTTGAATGGACTATTATGCAAAATCCTATTCGAAAACAATCCCACAATTTCAATTCATGAACGTTGGCCCCACCCAATGGCAAGCCATAATTAACCAGCTCTCCCGTGGGCATTTAGTCACCATCAAACCGACCTCCTGCCGATCGACCGTTGCGTTTTACTCCACGTCCTTTTTCTTAACCCCAACGTACACCCAAACTCTTCCACCCAAAATCACATCCATTTCTTTTCCCTCTCTGGACCCCACCATCCAAAACGGGTGAAATTAAAAAAAAATTCTCCCCCTCATTCAAATTTATCTCTCAATTTAGGGTTTCTTCGGCTTTCGCCTCAACCTATAAAATAGCCCCCAATTTCGATCTCTCTCTCTTACTCTCAACTTAAGCCTCTCTCTCGCTCGGGTTTCATTGATCGGAATCGCTAGGGTTTCTTCGTTCTAGGGCTCCGTCGATCGATCGCTAGGGTTTCAGGGAGCGATCAGCCATGTCGTTGCGTCCGAGCGAGAGGACTGAGGTCCGCCGCAACAAGTATAAGGTCGCCGTTGACGCCGAGGAGGGGCGACGGCGGCGGGAGGACAACATGGTGGAGATCCGCAAGAGCAAGAGGGAGGAGAATCTGCAGAAGAAGCGGAGGGAGGGAATGCAAGTGCAGGCGTTCCCGCAGGCGACGCACCAGTCGTCGGTCGAGAAGAAGGTAATTGATTGAACTTCTGGTAGCCAGAACTGTTGGTTTGGGGCTTGATTCGTAGATCGAGCTGTTGAGATTTGGGATCTAGGGTTTTGTTTAGGGCTAGGGTATCGGATTGATCGGTTTTGTTTTGTCTTGTTTGTAGCTGGAGAGCTTGCCGGGGATGGTGGCGGGGGTTTGCTCCGATGATCCTAACGTTCAGCTGGAGGCGACGACCTCGTTCAGGAAACTGCTATCGATAGGTACAGGATGGTTTTAATTTTTGTTTATTTGATTAACTGTACTGTTTTTGGTTCGTGGATTATTTCGATTACTAGTAGATTAATTAGCCAAATTTGATCTAATTTCCTTGTCATGTTTAATAGTTAATTTAGTCAACTGTGGTTGTGTATCTTTTCTAAATTATATTATTTTTCTAATTCACGGATTACTCTTGATCATTACTTGATCTTAAAATTGATGTAGTCCATGAATTAAATTTAAATCAATAGCCAAGTTTCTGTCAATTTAAATTGCCTACTAAATTTTTGCTGGAACTATTTCATGATCATTGAATTGATGATTTGCTTAACTTCTATTGAAGAAAATTCAGTAAAAATTATTATCTCGTGTATTTGATTATTAGCTATTTTATTTCTCAGCAGAAAAACCGGGGAAAATATCTTTCATGTTGAACTGGTTCGTGCCATAGTTAGATGTTTTTGTCAATATTTTCTTTGAATTTGTACCCGTGGGTGTTTGACCACCATATTGTTTTATTTCAATTGGAAACCACCCCATAGCTGGTTCTTCTGAGTTATAAATTAATTAAATAGAGAATTCCTTTGTTGTTGAATTAGTTTGTGTCATTCTTAGTTTCTGCCAATATTTTTTCGTGGTAGAATGGTACTTCTAGTTCTCTTGCGGTGGGTTATAAATTAATTAAGTAGGAGTAGTAATTGCTGTCTGACAAGCTTTTTTGAAATACTGTCTTTTAAGTTTTGGTTGACTTTTATGAGGAGATTACTAAGTGTTATGCTTCTATTTGTTTGTGATTGGATTCTTTACCAGAAAGAAGCCCCCAATAGAGGAGGTCATTCGGACTGGTGTTGTTCCCTGTTTCGTTGGGTTCCTTACAAGGGAGGACTATCCCCAACTTCAGGTCTGTCTTGGTCTTGTAACCTTGTTTTGGGTACTCATGTTTTTGTTTTCTAATTAAATTAAATTTTGAGTTCTTGATCAGTTTGAAGCTGCTTGGGCGCTTACCAACATAGCCTCTGGTACATCAGAGAACACTAAGGTTGTGATTGATCATGGTGCTGTTCCAATATTTGTGAAGCTACTTGGTTCCCCCAGTGATGATGTCCGAGAGCAGGTATGCAAAATTTTCTGGTGTTTTCTGGTATCTAATCATTATTGATGTGCATTAATGTTATACTATTACTTATTCATGTATCTCTTTATGTAAATTGGATTAGTTGCGACATTTTGTATGTTTTATATAGTAATTGATTTATATTTGACCATTTATTTCAACTCTCAGAAATAGTTCCCTTTTTTAATGAGAAAAAGGTGGTTTCTGTAAGGGTCTGTTTGGTTTGATTGAAGTCAGAGGAAAATGTATAAGTGAAAAATGAGGATGGAAAATGTGGAAGTACCGTGGAAAATTAGAATTTATGAAATTCTCATTTTCGGTGTTTGATTGTAATGAGAAAGTGTAAGTGAGAAAGTACATTGTGTTTTCTAGTGTTTGGTTAGTAATGTGGAAATGAAAGTGGGAAAGCTGACTATAAAATTGACCATAAAATAATATTAAATTAAATGTTAATTCTAAAATAATGTTTTTGGACTGTAATTGACTGCAAGTGGGATTCATATGACATCAAAATGTAATGCTTTAAGCTAAAACTTATTACAAATGAGATTTACATCACCACAAAATTAACTGTAGCATCCTGAAAGTGAAAAAATGATAGTGTAGAAGAGATGTGGAAAAGGGAAAAGGAAAAGGGGTTTTTCATTTCCCTTTTCCGGTTCAAAACAACAAGGGAATTGGAAGATGAGTTTCCCACTTCCCATTTTCCTTCCACTTCCATTTCCCTCCTAAGTAAAATGGTTTTCTTGTGAAATGAAAGTGGGAAAGCTGACTACGAAATTGACCATAAAATAATATTAAATTAAATGTTAATTCTGAAATAACGTTTTTGGACTGTAATTGACTGTAAGTGGGATTCATATGACATCAAAATGTAATGATTTAAGTTACAACTTATTACAAATGAGATTTACATGATCACAAAATTAACTGTAGCATCCTGAAAGTAGAAAAATGATAGTGTAGAAGAGATGTGGAAAAGGGATAAGGAAAAAGGTTTTTTCATTTCCCTTTTTCGGTTCAAAACAACAAGGGAAGTGGAAGATGAGTTTTCCCACTTCCCATTTCCCTTCCACTTCCATTTCCCTCCTAAGTTAAATGGTTTTCTTGTGAAGTAGTGGAGTATATTTGCTTGTGTGGAATTTTATTCATCTTTATGTTAATTGTTGTTTATGTTAGTAATTTGAAGTTGGTGTAGTTATTTTGTGATTTGCCTATGTAGTTTGGGTTGTTGGCTATATCTATGATGTGCATCCTGTCGGAATTGTGTTTCTTCTCGCCCAGATAAGCTTAGTTTATATATCAGTTTAAATATATCAGTTTAATGAACATCAATATTTATGTATGTTATTGTTTCAGACTGATGGCATGGGTATTTTTTTGCCTTCATTGGGACCCTTTTCCTTTTAGAAAGTGATGTTGCATGTGTTATCTTGGTTTTGATTGTCTTTTTACTCCTTTGTAATTTGGGTATTTTGGCTATTATATTAATTAATCTGTTGGCTTGTATATCAGTTTAATTGACGTTGATATTTATATATTTTATTGTTGCATGTGTTTTCTTGGTTTTGATTATTTTTCTACTTCTTTGTAGTTTGGGTATTTGGCTATATTAATCTGTTGGTTTGTATATCTGTTTAATAGACATTGACATTTATATATTTTATTGTTGCAAACTGATGGCATGGGTATTCATTGCCATCTGAGACTGTTAACTCATTCCCCTTCAGAAAGTGATGTTGCATGTGATCTTCAATGTGTGTTTTCTTGGTTTTGACTATTTTTCTACTACTACTGTTAAATTGCAGGCAGTGTGGGCATTGGGCAATGTAGCTGGTGATTCACCAAGATGCCGAGACCTTGTCCTTGCCAATGGGGCATTGCTTCCACTCTTGGCTCAGTTGACTGAGCATGCCAAGCTGTCGATGCTGAGGAATGCCACTTGGACTCTGTCCAACTTTTGTCGGGGAAGCCACAGCCAGCTTTTTGAGCAGGTTTGTCTATTTGTACTATCCGTTCTCTATCTTTCAAATTTTATTGTGCAACGAAATGTTAATATAAATTCTCTCTGGTGATCTAATGGGCAGACACGTCCGGCTCTTCCGGCACTTGAGCGCCTTATTAATTCAAATGATGAAGAAGTTCTTACTGATGCATGTTGGGCTCTTTCGTACTTGTCTGATGGTACAAATGACAAGATCCAAGCTGTGATTGAAGCTGGTGTTTGCCCTCGTCTAGTGGAGCTTCTCTTGTATGTATTAGTCAGTATAGCTTTCTTCTTTTCTGTGTGCTTTCTAAAATTATAAAATATTTACTTATATGAGGCCTTATGCTATTAATGATGACATGTAGGCATCCTTCACCTTCGGTGCTCATTCCTGCCCTTCGAACGGTTGGCAACATTGTTACTGGGGATGATGTGCAGACACAGGTATGAATCCTTTTAAGTTTGTTTCACAATGAACATTATGTTCATTTGACATTCAATTTGGTGGAGCTTCTTTTGTTATTAAAGCATCCTTGATGTCATTATAGTTTGTGCTTATGTTTTTTTTAAGGTTGGCCCTCACGTATTGTGCTGATTTTCATTAACAATTATTTCCGGCACGCATACACTACGCTTTTAAAATTGAACAGTGGTTTTTAGCATGGATACAAATTCCATTGTGTGACCCTGCTATGTAAATTTTGAACCCTATTACTAAAATTATCATTTTAACATTTATCGCTAAGTTGATCTCTTGAGCTTCGTGTGCTTCATCTTGTTGAACTAAATGAAAAGGATATTAGCAAGGCATTTTTCTTTTTAATCCTTTCAAGTTATTTTTTAATATTGTAAACCACCTTTTATGCACTAGATTATTTGATGTAATAAGTCGTTTTGCAATTATAGCAAATCCTCCCTTTTTGTATGTCACAAACCCAAAGAATATTTTGTGTATATGGTTATCATCCCTAAGTTGATATTTTTAATGGATCGAAAAGATTTTTTTTTATTCACTCATTTGGTGCATTTTTTGTTCCTCTTGATGAATCAAAAAGAATTATAGTTTTTTGAAGCTAATGATGGCTTAATGCTCTTTTTGAAGTTCAATAGTCTTGTACTGGAGGACAAGTACCTACCCGGATAATTTTGTGAATCTAGTGAATCTAATCTATTATGCAGTGAGTGAGTGAATACTTAAATGACAATGCATATAGTGAATCCAATCTATTGTTGGTACATGCATTGCTGGTAACAGTGATATGCATGTCAACCTTAAAAAAAAAAAAAAAAACAGATACTAGGAAATGCACCATAGACGATGTGGAAATGGGTTTGCACATTTATTATCCTGACCAATTGTTGCCATGGTGCTGGTAGCCTGCTTGACATTTGGTATACTAAATTGTAGGGCCTGACATGAGATTTGCCTCTGGAAATTACATGCGTCTGATTCTGGAGTCCAATTTTGTATTTGTTTGTACATTTTACTTTTTCCAGGAAAATTTTGTATAACACTTAATTGCAAGAAAGTATCATTTATATTTATGATGTGCCGTACAAAAAATATACAGGTTAGGAGAGTGGGTACGTGAAACTTCAATTGTTTTCCTCTCATACGAGATTTTGCATCTTCCGTCCTCGATTCGAACTTTTTGGATTTTGTGAACACTTACATTTATATATCATATGATTTATCCTTTTATTATTTTTTTCTTTTTACCATTTTCAGTTAGTTACATCATGTCAACTGTGCATATGTTCTTCCTTTGCAGTACATTATCAATCATCAGGCACTTCCTTGTCTCCTGGCACTCTGACACACAATCACAAAAAAAGTATCAAGAAGGAAGCTTGCTGGACAATTTCAAACATCACCGCTGGAAACAAGGAACAGATACAGGTATGCATGAATGTTGAAATCTATTTGGTGTCTCATTTAGAATGAACTGAAATTTGACGGGTTCTTGCAAGATGTGAAATTTGAGGGTCCAAGGAACAGATACAGGTATTAAATTCACATTGTTTTGATGGATGCTGAAATCTGTTGCGTTGATTTCATTCATTTCTGGTGTTATTATTGCCTGTGGTTGATTATTAATTTGAATTAATGTCTGGACTTAGTATTGCCTTATGGTTGATTTACAGGCTGTGATTGAAGCGAATATCATTGCTCCTCTAGTTAACCTACTGCAAACTGCAGAATTTGATATTAAGAAAGAAGCAGCATGGGCCATCTCAAATGCCACGTCTGGTGGTTCCCATGATCAGATAAAGTGTGTCTACTGCCCTGACGTTTATGTCAATATGTTGAGTCACATATTTTCTGTTTACCTTGACATATATCATTGCTTTGTCTTGACACAGGTATCTAGTGACCCAGGGCTGCATCAAGCCCTTGTGTGATCTGCTTGTTTGCCCCGACCCAAGAATTGTCACTGTTTGTCTGGAAGGACTTGAAAACATTCTAAAGGTGGGTGAAGTTGAGAAGAATTTGGGAGCCACTGGAGGTGTGAATCTCTATGCTCAGATGATTGATGAAGCCGAGGGTTTGGAGAAGATTGAGAATCTCCAGAGCCATGATAACACTGAAATCTATGAGAAAGCTGTGAAGATCCTTGAGACGTACTGGCTGGAGAAGAAGATGAAGCCATGCCCCCTGGAGATGCTGCGCAAGGCGCATTCCGGTTTGGTGGGAACGAGCAGCTTCCAGTTCCTTCTGGCGGGTTCAACTTCGGTTGAATGGTAAGATAGCTTAAGATGGTTTAATCAGCCAGTTGATTTTCCTAGTTTGAACATATGCTAGGTGGGAGTGTTGTTATTGGGTTGCTAGCTTTTTAACCACAACAGAACATAAAAGCTGATACAGTTTTATCTGCAACAGATTGTGAAATATCCTCTAACTGGAAGGTTTTTACGGTGGTCAACATGCAGGGTCTTTGTTCTTGAGGCGCTGAAGGATGTCGCCTCACTGGATGATGCCGGGGCTGTGTCGAGAAGAGTCGGGAAGAATTGTGTCATGTTGTCGGTTTGGGTCTTGGTTGGTCCAGTCTCAGGTGTGGGCAGAAGTGTGATGCATTGTGATGACCTGTTTGAAGTCAAATATGTTGCAGGTGATTTTAAAGGTACAGGTTATGAATCTTTTTTGTCTCCTGCATGGCAATCAGAGTTGCTATAATTTTTTTTTTTTTTTGTGAGGTTAAATAGAGAGGAGTTATTCATGGTCAGTACCATATGTGAGAGTACGGCAATGTTCAGATACAACTTCAAACTCTTGAAGAAAGGGAATGAAGTATTCCTTTAGTGTCATCCCACAGCGCCATGGTTTTTTCTGATGCTTTGTGTTCATTTTTATCTCTGTGTGACCTGCTGCTCCCTTTACTTTTCAATTATTTGAACTGCGCACGCTCGTTTTTTCTTGGGTGATTTTTTTTTATTCATTGGAGAGAAGCTCTCTTCTCCTTGTTGATTTGTTGGGGTTTGATCTTGTAGTAGGAATGACTCTGTATCTCGTCTCTGTCAGTGCGAATGACTCGATTGACGAGGGGCTCTTTGGTTTTTAGAAGAGAGGAGGAGAGAATGAAGAGATTACGAAGAAGAAAGAGTGGGGTGTGTTTTTGTTTTGTCTATGATCGAAGAAGGTAGAAGATGGAGTGAGATGAGATGTTTTTATTAAAAAAATAATCTTTATGTAGAAAAGTGTGCTCCTCTCTTCTTTGGACCAATTTGGAATGAGAGTAAAATTGGAAAAGAAAATGTTAAGTAGAGGACCTTAAAGTTTTCTTATTAGAAAATCTCGATTAACTTTTTTGTTGCATACATGAATCACAATAGGTCTCTATGTATTGTACAACACATTCTCATGTGCGAGAATCTCAGTTGCTATTATGAATAATCCGCGCTGAAAAACTCTCTTTCCAAATAAAAGGTTATAGGTTCGGGGTAAGCTCTCCACATGTTAAGGAGAGTTTGACGATACATGAGCATAAAAAAGATAAAAGTAATCCATTTTATTACTTAAAAAATATCACTATTAGTGATCATCACAGTGATACTATTTGCCTGAAAAAAAAATTTTGGGCATGAGTCATGTCTCTCGAGAGTATGATGTAGGTTGATGATGATTTAGATTTAGGGGATCGTCAACCTTCAGAATGTCTGTACAGCTTTACTCCTTAAATGGTGGTGGAAGATGTTTGACAATCCAACTCGAAAATGGCCGACGCTGGTTTCACGCAACTACTGCCCTATCACGGGTTGGTGGTCGGATCGATGGATCAATAGGGCTTCCTCTTCTCCTTTCTGAAAAAGTATGTCCATCGTCAACGATGTCTTCTTCTCAAGGGTTAAGAAGGGAATAGAAGACATGAGAGGTGCTAAGTTTTGGGAAGACATATGGTGCTCATTCGTCTCCTTTGTGATTGGTTTTTTTGCAATTGTTCTCTCAAGCTAAAGACCCTGCAGGACCAGTCTTCTTACATTGGTCGGTAAGTGGGTGGAACCTTCAGGTGTCAGATCGAAGGTTAGAATTGTTGCAACCCTTCCCCCAACATTGGACACACTTTGAAGGGGCCAGAGACTGTCCATTGAGGGTATGGAGCCCCAAATGGACCTTTTCGGTGAAGAGTGCATACCTTAGACTTGACGGCGGGGGCCTACGTTGCCCTTTTGTAAAGGTCATTTGGAACATTAAGGTGCCACTTAAAATCAAGACCTTCCTCTCGCTTGTCAACAAATGGGCCCTTCTTGAAAAACACGTAGAGGGGGGGTGAATAGGTGTAAGTGCTAATCTAAATGCGCTAAATGCGGAAGCTTAAAAACAAATTGCAACACACTTAGTACAACACACAAGTGTAGCAGAATTCCCCGTGAAGGGCTCTGGACTAACTCCTCTTGATTCCCTTAGATATGGTTGAGGTGCTATATGAAGCTCTTGTGGTTAAGTACAAGTGAGGCACACACAAACACACAAGCATATAATAGATATGACAATATGAATCAATGCTCAAACACAAGCAAATAGATATGATGCTATGAATGATGCTATGCACAATATAAGAGAGAGAGAGAGAGAGAGAGAGAGAGAGAGAGAGAGAGAGAGAGTTAGGAGACAATGGATCAAACGCTAATAACAAGATATGTTTCGAGGTTCGAGCCCCTAGCTCTACATCCCCGCCTTCACCACCGTGAAGGATTTCCAATCCACTATCTCCCACCGAGGGAACCTCCACCGAGGAGGATTTGTTACAACAAAGGGAGTACCGAACTCCTCTCTCAAACACCGCCTCACAACCGAGGGGTAGGCCCGTAGCCAAGCAACAACCAATCCACCTCACACTTGAGGGATACAAACCAACAACCAACTCCACCTCACCAAGAGGGAGTAAACACCAATCTCCACTTCTATCAAAAAGGGAGCAAACCAATCACCTCAAATCCACAACCTCAACCTCTACCAAAGAGGGAGCAACCAAATAATGAGGGTTTACAATGGGTGGTCTCTTTCAACCACAAACAATCTCTCATTTTTCCCACAAACAAATGATCTTAATAGAATATGATAGGTGATAGCTCAAGTGTGAAAAAATAAGTGTTTTGATCAAAGAAAAACTCTTGGGAAAAATACCAAATAGATGTAGAATTTTAGATCAAGAAACAATTCCCAAAAACTATTTTCTTTGAAATAAAACAAAACACTTAAAACAAATAGATGAAGCTTTTTGGCACAAAAACTATTTTGAAAACTTGTTTAAAATACTGAAGGTATCAGGAAATTTTAGCTCTAAAAATCTTAGCCAAAATCCCAAAGGAATGGGGTTTATATAGGTCAAAACAGAAACTAATCGTTAGGCTGATCTGACAGCCTGACAGGCCTAGCGGTCGGCCGCCCGGCGACCGCCAACGGTCAGAATTATGACCGTTGGGGCAATCCGGTCGACCGTCCGGCCGACCGCCCAGATACAGAGAGCAAAGCTCTCTGGTCCGGTCGGCCGCCGGCCGACCGTCCCTGTGACTGCCAAACGTGCACAAGCCTGTGCACGTCGGTCGACCACAAGGGTCGACCGGCCTTTGGTGCGGTCGACCCGTGTGGTCGGCCGACCTGGCCTGTCAGCCATAAATCTGAGACAGAAACACATGTTAAAAAACATTTCTAAAAATCTTTTAAGTCTTTGTAAAAATACCCAAAAATAGTTTTAACATTTTATATTGAAACACAAACTTGTGATAAAAATTTCAAGACAAAATATCAATCATTTGAACTCTTTTTGTGTCTTGCAAATTTTATCAAACACTAAAACTTGTATTTTATCAAACTTTGATTTT
This sequence comes from Agave tequilana, assembly GCA_038442645.1. Classification (NCBI taxonomy): domain Eukaryota; kingdom Viridiplantae; phylum Streptophyta; class Magnoliopsida; order Asparagales; family Asparagaceae; genus Agave; species Agave tequilana. The sequence goes on from JAVJIF010019234.1 coordinate 33,590, forward strand.
TCTTAATAGGAAATCTGATTTTTCCTAAAACTCATGAATAAACATATCAAAATAAGTTTGTCTAAGATATGAAGCATGTATGTATATAGAACATATCTAATATACATAAAAACCATTTAAACTTGTTTTGATTAACTATTCATGAAAACACATATCAAAATCAAAACGTGTGTGTATTGTGCACTTGAGCATATCAACTATACTAAGCTTTACAAATGGATCTAAATACACTCTAAACTATGGATACCTAAGTCTTCTTGACGATCTCGATCTTCAAGTAGACCAGATCCAAACTCCGTGATCCACGAGCGAAGCTATATGTCATCTTGATGCTTGGGCCCTTGAATCACCATGTGAAGGCTTCTAAAACACCTCTTTTGGAAGCAATCACCTACTAATATCTTGATCAATAATCTGTAACTAAAATCACAAGAATATTAGTAAACATAACTACATGAGTTAATCATCATCAAAACCAGAGAGGACGGCCTCTGGGCCAACACTTCTTGTATGGGATAATCTTACGAAAATAACTGGCAGGATCCTAACAATTTGTGCTTTGTGTGCCACATATGAGGAATCTATAGACCACATGTTTCTACAGTGTATGTTTCTGCAGTGCACATATGCACTCCATGCCTGAGGGAAGATGGCACAATGGCTGAGAATGTGTATTTCACAACTACATCTAACTTCCAACCATTGTTGTCATCTTGGAGAGAGATTTCTTTTAATAAACATGAGAGGGTTGCATTAGGCTTATCAGGAATGGTGGTTTTTTTGGCGTATTTGGAGGAAAAGAAATAATAGAATCTTTAATCTCAGGGCCCGACCATCTAAATAAACATTTTATGTCTGCTTGACATTCTTTTCTTATTGGCCAAATCTCCTCAGGTACCTCGAGAGAGATAGTGAGACGAGCATTAGAGCAAGAGCAGTGGGGAGGCCACCGCCAGCCACTCAGAGGATACTCGGGATAGGGTTGACGGCTCGGGCTCGGACTTCATGTGACCAGCGGCATTTTCGGACTCTTGATTTTTCACTCCTCAGGACTTGCAACCTAACTTTTGGTGCAGGCTTCACCTGCTTTTTGTATCAGGAGGATCAATATTGATTATTTATATACTTTTGTTTCTTTCCTCTCTAACACCTGTGCGTGCAAAAAAACTAGTAAGCTAAGGAGGTTCTTCTATTTTTCTTCTATCTGAAACTTTCATTAAAAACTTATTAATGAAACACGGAGGACACCGTTTACTCTAAGGGGCTGTTTAGATTCAAGGAAGTGGGCGGAAGTGAGGAAGTGGGAAGTAATTTTTTTCTTTTAAAAATGAGAATTTGTGTGTATCTTATCAGGTATTTGGTTGGTAGTTGGAAGTAGAAGTGAAAAAATATATTGTGTTTTTCAGTGTTTGGTTAGTAATGTGGAAGTGGAAGTGAAAAGATTGATCATAAAATTGACCGTAAAATATAATATTAAAATAAAAATTAAATATGAAAAAAATTTGAATTGTAATTAGAATGCAAGTAAGAGTTATATAACGCACCTGAAAGTGAGGAAATAGTCATCTGAAAAGGAAAAAGGGTTTTCTATTTTCCTTTTTCGATGTTTAGATGGACAACGGAAGTGAAAAATGATACTTCCCACTTCTTCACTTTCTCACTTCCGCCCACTTCCTCGAAACCAAACAGCCTAAAAAAAAAAAAAGGATTTTAGTTTGCATTGTTGCTCATTTGGTATCAAGTATTTTGTATTTTCTCAGAGGCACCATTAATCATCTGTTTCCCCTCCCTCCCTCCCATTTTTTTAACTTTAACTTAAACCCCTAGTTGTCTTCTTTTCCCTCCTAAAAGTACACATTTTGACTCCAAAACCCAAGTAAACCTGGGTCTCCTCGAACCTTCTTCCCCTCAATTATTACTGTCAACCCCCCGGAACAACTCAATATTTCACACAAAAACCCCTACAAAAAATTTAGCTTCACATTTCCACCCCACATCTTTGTTTTCGCCATTCCTCACGGACCAAAAATGGGTCTTTCCTGCAAATTTCACAAGACAAGCTCGATACATAAACCACGCGCTGCTGTGCGTGGGCCCGCCCCCATGCTCCCAAATCCTCACCTTCGTCGAACTGCCCCAAAAAAAATATGCCAGACAAAAGAAAAAATCAGAGCCGTTGATCTCTGAAAAAGAAAGCAGACAGAAATAGCAAAGCAAGTGCAGAGAAAAGCACAATCCCCACTCAATGCGGAGCAAAATACCGCCGGCCGACGGCGACGGAGATGGAGACGGCGACGGCGACGGAGAAGGCGACGGCGGCAGTACCAGCAGCAGCAGCTGCTACTGGTGGCGGATGCTGCCGGAGTTCTCTGCCTGTCACGGCCGGTTGCCCAGGTTCTCGGCCGCCAACGCGAGGCTGAGGGTGCTGAAGGAACTGGAGAGATTAGCACTGATTGCCGGCGAGTCGCTGGACGATCTTAGACACAGGCTGTGCACGTACCAGGCCGGGGATTTTTGGTTCCCCGCCGGCGGCATCGCGAAGAACGAGACGGATATACCGCCGGTGATCACGGTCCTGCTGCTGGGGTTCGCCGGGACGGGGAAGAGCTCGCTGGTGAATTTGATGTATTCGGTTCTCGGGAGGTCGGGGTTCGTCCCCTTCGCCCTGACCTCGTCTTCTCTGCCTGCCGGTGAGTCCCGCTTGCTCTGCTCGGATGCCACATTAAAGTTCCTCCCACTGCACGAGAACTCCGAGGTTACTAACGAGCGAGCATTTAGGGTTTTTTTTTTTTTTTTTTTTTTTGGGGTCATCTTTGTGAAATCTTGTGTTTCGCATTGGGTGTTGATTACTTTCACCTTGATTTGATCCGTCGCCATTGATTTCCTCTGTTTTGCAGGCAGAGATGGCCGGACTCCGTGCTTGGAAGAGCACAATGTGCTGCGCTCCATGCGCAATGGCTTCTGCGTCTTCGACTCCCGCGGCCTCGACTACGCCCACTTCGCCGAGGGCCTCGACGAGGTCGCCGAGTGGATGGAGGACGGCGTCCGCCACCGCCAGCTCTGCCGGGGCTCCGGCGTTCCCCGCACATCCCCTGCACCAATGCTTTCCCCTTCTTCTCCCTCCCCATCTTCTTATTCTTTCTCCTCGCCTGCGGCCGCCGCGTCCGCGAAGCGGTTCGTGAGGAGGAGGGTGAACTGTTCCGTGGTGGTGGCCAGCGTCTCTGAGCTGTATCGGTCCATGGCGGCCGGGGACCTCCGGCCGGTGGAGGCCACAAGGGAGCTCTTCCATGCTCCTTCTGTCAAGACGTACTGCAGTGAGTTTCCACTTCTTTTCCCCGCCCTTTTGATTGGCAGAACATAATCATGTAGCAATGGATGAATGAATTATGCTAAAGGCCGGTCGCTCTCTAAACAGACGAGAATCCCATCTTGATCTTGACGCACGGCGACGAGCTGACGCCGGAGGAACGCATCGAGGGCCGGATCCGGATATGCGAGCACCTCGGCATCTCTGAGACGGCGGGGGTCTACGACGTGGTCTGCCTGAACGAGCACGGCCCGTTGGTGGACGAGATGGATCCGGTCACGGCCTACTCCGTGTCCGAGTCGATATACCGGGCGCTCCTCATCGCCGACCGGTGCCACCCGCCGAAGCCGAGCATGATGGACTGGCTGGCGGTGGCGGTGTCATGGGCAATGTCCTCACTCTCTGCATTCTTTGCTTTCTTGGCTTGTTTGTGCTCCAAGGCTGCAATGGCTAGTAATAACAGCAGACAACACAAGGTGAGACTACGATGACATGAATGTGATACTAACTAACTAACTAACTACTAATGTTGCATCCTAATTGGGATATATGTGAAGATGGTGTCAATAGATGGACTAATGGAAGCTAACATACATGGGGGGATAATTCTTTTTTTTTTTTTTTTGGGACAAATAGAGGGGGAATTTGATTCAATTGGTTACAAGGTTGTTTGCCAAATAAAATGTTTTTTGAGAGATTAAAAAAAGGAAAGTTATACATTTTTTTATCTTCTTCTTGGTCCATAAACACAATTTGATTGTGGTTTGGTTATTTATAAGGCTTTGCTTGTTGCCAAAGTTGAGGCTGCTTCAATTCCCAACTTCTTGAAAGAATCTCATTTAAATGGGTAAATTGAAGGGGTTGAGTATAATTAAGATTAGTCTGCCAATAATATGTAACTTGTAAGTGTTTTTCTTTGAAGTAGCTTAGGTTTGTAAGCCACCCGTGATTAATTAAGGGATTAAACAAAATCCAAAGGCGAGCCCTAAACATTTTTAACATTGACAACATTTCATGGCCCTAGACAAGAAGTGGAGGTGAGTCAGCTGCACTCCATTTTGTTTTTGCTTCTCTTGGGCATGGTTCATGCTCTTTTCTTATCTTTGTATTTGGGTAACTGGGTTTGGATCCTTAAAGTTTGTATGCGATAATTTATTAGATAAAGTATGAAGCATAGTTTTGGATGCTGGTTCTTAATAGTCCAAAGACAATTCCTAATAAGTATTTTTAAAGTTTAGTTCATTTAGCTTAATTTATTAAATGATCCTTTTCTTTAAATAAAAGTGTGGTGGATAAAAAATGGCTCACCGTGGATTGACCCATCACAAGCAAAGTTTGTTGCGCTCCCCGCGAGTGTTATCTGTTAGAGCACACAAACGAAGAGATACCTTTTAAATTAGGAGCACCGGTGTCGTGTTGACCTAAGATCCTCAGGCGTGAGAATCAGTAAGTGGAATAGTAGGAATGACCAACAAAGGAAAATTGTCAGTGTGGTAAAATGGTGGACTAGTGCGGGAAACTACTAGTGTGTTGGTTGATGAACTAGAATGGAAAACTTTCAGCATGGATAGACTAGCACAGGGAACTGCTAGTATAATGGATGGACTGGAACAGGGAGCTTCTAATGTAGTGGTGTATATGTGTGCTCTGAAGATTAGGGAAGTGATTGATCCACTTCTCTTAGGAGAAGAAAAATCGTATGTACCTGATATGGTTGCTGGTGTAGAGGCGAAACTGGTGGAAGGTTGTAGCTGTACAATCTGCACATGCTGGATCTTTTGTAGCGGTCACGATCGCCTCCTTGATTGGTTGGGATCACACATCGGATTCTCTGTTGTCCTGTATAACTGCCCGCTTTAATGTAGGGTCGTTACACGTCTTCAACGTGGGAGATGATGGTATGGCGTAACTGTAGGCTGAGATTTCGGTAAGTTGTTGTTGGGAGCTTCGTACAAGGAGGGTTCCAGAGTGAATAGGTCTACAGGACGGAGGGTAACTCCGTGAGGACTTGGGGTGACAGAGTCTCTGGGATGGAAGCGAGTCTCGTTAATGTCTCGAGAAGGTCGGATGTGATGGAGGATGACCTCGGGGAAACTGGATGTGACGGAAGCTCCGGGTTAGACTCATGGGGTTGTGGCTTTCTCGGAGAAAGCGCTTGGTAGGTTGGACACTTGTCATCATCCTGATGAGAGTCAAATTTCAACCACTACAAAAATGCATACAAAACTATTTGATAATGTTTATATATGCTTAATACTTTTAGGAGGGGAAAAGCAAAAGAACACGTGCAAGAAAACTTTCAATGTTTTTTTTTTTTTCCCTTACTGCAAATTGTCATAATTTACAAAGAAATATTTGTTGGATAATCTAAATACAAGCCCCAATCTGATGAAGTATTAGAATTGGATCCTCAGGCGGATTTGAGCTTTCTTAGCGGTTTGAATTCTTAAGTAGAACGAGGAAGTAACATTTTTTTCATATCAATTTTGGGTTTCAAAGTCACTCTTACGTGATAGAATGATGTTATGACTGTCTCGACGTCAACACCAAGCTACAACATTTGTTCCCAAAAAACAAAAAAAAAAAAGCATAAACAAAAAAAAAAACATAAAAAAAAACTTGTTTCCAAAGAATAAAAGCTATTAATCTTATTATTTTGCAGCAAAACACTCTATTTATGTATAAAAGTGAGATTATTAATAAGCAAAAGGCTTTTTGGTTGAGAGGAATAGACTGTATATAGTATTTAGCTTTATTTCATGTATTTTGGGATTTACTGGCCGGGCTTTGTCCCTTCTTTTGTAGTGGTTCTTGGATTTTTACTTAATAAATATTGAGTTTGACTTATTCGACCTCCTTTAGGTCAATAAATAGAGTCATTTTCTCTTCATTCAACGTACAAGTCTCCTTCTCTTCTTTCTCCTTCTATAAAATTTTTGAACTCTACTCTTTGTGAGAAAGACTTCAGTTTAAATTAAATATTTTCTTCTCCTTTTTTCATATTTTTCGGGCAACCACGCTGACTCTGGGCAGAGGTCTAGGACTCGCGTCCGATCCTAAGTGCTGGTGTATCTGGGAGATTTTATTGCTAGTTGACGGCAGCCAGTCCGCCCGAGCGATAGGGTGAGTCATAGTCTTTTAGGGCAGTAACGTGCCACAACTGCTCTCGCAGGCAAATTTCTTTCTTTTTACGTTATTATTTTACAGTAACATTTTATGATATAAATTATATTTTTAAATAATATATTTAGATAAGAAAATATCAGGAAATAGACCTAGATATTCAACAATGTTGAAGACTAATTTGCTTCATGCTCTATTTTCTACAAATTAATTGATTAACTAGAAAAATATTCTTGAACTAATATTTCATGCTATAATTGTTTGATTAGAATAAGATTAGTTGATTTCTTACAAAACTAATTTTAATGAAATTGCTTTCAAGTAACTAATTAGATCTATTATTGCATGTGATTAATTAGTTGTTGAATTCTTGAAAACTTTCTTTCTTTCAAGTTAGATTGTTAAATACTTGTTTTTACCAGCAAGATAACTAACAGTTATTTAAAGGTAGTTTCATGCTATAGGAATTTAATTTTCAATTTCCTATAAATTAATTGTATAGTTTTGCTAGTTGTTAGTAGGTTAATTCTTACAATTAAATAATTATATCTTTGCAAATTAAATTACTTATTATCATGCAAATAATTGATTCCCTGCAAGACTTGTTTATTTTGAAAATAATTATACAAAATGCTACAAGTTTGAATACTGAAAAATAAATTATTCTTATAAATTCTTGCAAAATAATTTATTTTCAAGTCCCTATCTTTTCAATCTCTTGTAAATTAATTTCCACAATCATTTTGATCAATTTCTACAAAAAAAATAGCTTTCGTAAATTGATCAATTAATTAAATACTTGTTTTCTACAATAATTATTTCTTATAGAATTCTTATAAGTTTAAATTATTGCAAAATTATTTCCTAAGATTCTTAGAAGTTTTACTTTATTCAACCTCTTGAAAAACTACAATTCAGTTTCTTACAATTTCAGATTCTCGCAAAGTTATTGCTCAAATTTTACAAGCTTTTCAAATTCTTACAAATTATTACTAATAGTTGCCTTAGCGAACTATTTGTTTCTTGTAAATAATTAGTTTCTTGCTATTAAATAATTATAAGATTTACTGAAACTTTTCTCTTTCCTGCATGAATTATAAATGCTCAATTCTTGCTATTTACTCTATACATTAATAACCCTATGATTAGAAATTTATTTGTACAAAAATCTTACAAGTGAATTATCTAAAACTGAAAGCAGGACTCCCACAAATTAAATTTATTGATTATTGCATTCGAGTATATTAATATTATTATTTTCTTGCTCGTATAAATAACAAATTTTTTATTATTCTGTTAATCAATAACCTGAGATGGTAAAGATTATATATTTTCTTTATTGAGCTATGAAAAAAATTGATCTTAATTGTTTTACATGATGTCCTAGAATTGTGTGTATAAATCTAGGCATGTGCTTCCAATATGAGTTCATTTGCACTTTTATACAGAAGTAATCTTGTAATTGTAGAGGTTAATATGATAGTTAAATTTTATATCTCTTTATATTCTAACGTCTTGACGAGAAATTTCATAAGCCATGCGCTAAGGATAAACTTCTTCTAGCTTAGAGGTGTTTTTATTTGACTGGAATGAACAAACTGATAAAGGAGTTTGGTTTTGAAGAATGACAAAGAAAGTTCTTTAATTGTCACAACTGGTCAGTTACATCTACTTATATTTCTTATATTTCGAGAGAAAACATTAGTAAAATGAAGTTACCTGAAACTTGTTACTTACGTAATGTCCTAAATTCTTTGTTTATGAGTTATTATTTGCTATAAAAATCTTTATGGTCGTGTTAATAAACTAGCACATATATTAGAATTAGATTGATAATCTGATAAGTATCCAATATGAATATCATATGGAAGAAAAATAATGTTGCATCTATTGGTCATAATGTTTATGAAACTTATCTGAAAAAGTTATAATGAGTATCTAATCTTTTAATGAGTGAATTATAGCATATTACTATACTGATTCTTACTCTGCTCGGTTAGAATATGTTGTCACAGTTACACAAGAGATCAACATTATTTGTCTACCTTGCATGTTGTTGTAATAGATGTAGACTCTTAAGGATATCTAGCTCACTAGAATAAGAAAATTAAAGGGTAAATTATTTTCTCAAAATTTATACAATTGGTGTTTAACTAAGAAAGGGTACTCAACTTGGTTTTATATTTAAGAAACGCTGAGAGCGAAAAACCTCCCACTCAAGTTATCCCGACCTGATAAGTTGGACTGGTTAAATTGAGATTTTAACTAACCCAATAATTTTAGAATCTTTTATTAAATATCTCATCAGCATATGTTAATCATAATCTTATAAGTAATGTTGTTGTCCAAATTATAACCTAACGTACGTACCAATATTGAAAATACATAAATCTGTTTAGGATTAATCTTGATTAAATATCATAGTTGGTTCAAGCTTTAGTATATTTCATATTTGAGCTTGATGTAATTGATAATCGGATCATACTTAATTAGCTAGAACTGGAATCCTAAATCTAGTATGAGAAACATATCAGGATTGAAATTTTCAAATAATATGATTATGTTGAAAATACAATTAAAAAAAAATGTGCTACTGGTGATATTTATTTTGCATGAGAAAATCTTATAATTTGATCTCATGTAAATGTGTATATTAAGTAAAATTCTAGCCATGCACAGGATGATTAAAAAACCATGAGCAGTTTTGTCCTATCCAAATCTAATTGAGCTCAGTTAAAATTATGTTGCCGAAATATAATGACTTTCTTATGATGTAATCTATTGGACTCCTTATAAATCAAACTTCAGTTTGATCTTTAAAAAATTATAATCTCCCACTTACTAGGCGATAAAATTAAATCTTTATATTTTAAAATATAAAATTTAATTATTTCATTTCTTAGATGGCTTTCAAGTAAAAAGATATAATTGGTATTATATTAAGTTAAAAACATCATTTATAGATTAAACTTATTACATTTATTAAAGTTATATCACAGCTGTCAAAAATTATACACCTCCTATTTAAGTGCTTTCTTAATTTTAACAATACTAAAATTATGAAATTTTTTTATCTAAGTTGTGGAATATATTGAACTTTAATTTTTACTATTCATTAAATTGTATGTGTGTGTGTGCGTGTGTGTATATATATATATTAAATTTCGAAATTTGAAATATGAATGCATCATTCTATAGTTAAAACATTTTAAAATGATTACTATATTTTATATAGTCATGTCTTTTAAGCTTTTCTTTAAAGATTTTACATCTTCGGAAAGGATATTATAATTTTCACTGTTAGTTGTAAATATTTTTCAAATCATTTAAAATTTCTTTAAAGATTTTAAATATAATATTTTCAAAACTAAAAGATATACAATGCATACATTATATGCATATATTTTTTTGAAAAAACATAGTTGCATGTACAAAAAGAAAATTAAATTCTATGTCCTAATCACTAAGTTATGACAATAATGATTTGTTTAAGATGAAAATTGAGATAATATTAAGAATATAAATGACAAAGTAAATTAGGATGTTTTACTATCTAGTAAGGAATCAATTTGCAGTCATCTTATAAGATATTAAAATCTTACCTGCGACATCATTGATGTCTTAATAAAGCGAGTAAAATGGATAATAAATATTTTTCCTCTAGAACATGTACAATTCGTTATATTTTGATCGAGTATATACCATATGTTTCATATACTTACGCTTTATTTTCAGATATAATATTTGGATTACATATTAATTCTTAAATTTATCATTAACTGTGCATTAAAATGACTTTTGATAAGCATAAATTGCTTGATTATTCTTTATCAAATTAAATATATGTATATGTTGGCCCAAAGGCCCTTCACCCTAGTTTTGATGATGATCAACTCATGTAGTTATAGTTACTAATGATCTTGTGTTTAATTAGTGACAGATTCATGATCAAGATCTTAGTAGGTGCATAGCTCAACAAAGGATAAAAGAACAAGATTTGGAGCTTACATGTGGTGATCCAAGGAGTTTTTGGATCAAGCTTGGACCAAGTCAAGAGATGAGAAGCCTTCAAGGGAAGACTTCAAGAAGTTGAAGACTTGGGTCTAGGTATAAGATTTGTATTTTTGTTTTAGTAAAGATGTAAAGGATAGATAGTTGGTGGATTGCTCAAGTTATATCACACACACACACTCTTGATAGAACTCTTGATTTAATTGATTTCATAAAAGATTTCTTTTTAGAAAGAATTTTTATTTAGTAAAAGATTTTCTTTGAGACAAAATATAAAAACTTTGGGTTTTGGTATTTCTATCATATATATATCTTTTCAAACCATAACCAAGTTTAGAGCTTTATGATCAAAACATAGATATTTTATTATGATTGTGTAGTGGATCATATCCATACACACTATGCTTTATAAGTTCAAAATATCTTGTTTTTGTATTTGATGAAGATTTAGAAAAACAAGTTTGGAAAAACATGTTTTGGAAAAATACATTTTGGTTATTGAGCTAATATTTCCAAGTTACAAAAATAGACCAAAACATTTATAACATGTCTTGATTTTGTGCGAGCATGTTTGTTCTTTCAAGTATATTGGTAAAACTATTTTTGTAGAATTTCTATGTATTTTTAGGATTTTATAAAAAGATTTTAAATCCTGTTTTCAGACCTAGAGACTGGCTGACAGGCCATGTCGGTCGACCGGACCGGTCCGACTGTGCACAGCCCTGTGCACGTTGTCAGCACAGTGGCCGGTCGACCGGGTCGGTCGACCGACCAAGAGAGTTTGCTCTCTGGAAATGTCCAGTCGACCGATAGGTCGACCGACAGTTCATTCCAGGTTATCGGTCGACCGAGCCGTCGACCGGTGGCTGCAACGGTCAGAAAAATGACCGTTGGCCGGTCGACCGGCGGTCGACCGACAGCACTGACACAGCCCCAACGGCTCTATTTTCTGGCAGACTATAAAAGGGGGTTTTGTCAATTGTTTTGAGGTTAAGATTTTGGAGATTTCTTGAGCAGTTTTTCTGATACTTTTAGAAGAGTTTCTCCACAAGATTTAAGTGCAAATACTTCCAATCAAAAGGAAGAGTTTTTATCAAGAGAGTGTTAAAGTGATTCTTGAGTTTTCCTCCATAGTTTTCTTTCCTTGATTTTCTCACACCACACTTGAGCTATCCATTGCTAGATATTCCTATAGGTGTGTTGTAGTGAGAGTGCTCTTTAGGTGATCAAGTGTTGTGATCATCAAAGAGATTTTTCTTGTTGCTTTGAGGAAGCGGGCAAGTGTGCTCGTTGTGGTTAGAGTTCGGTTGTGAACTCTTGGTGGTTCGAGGTGCGGCCTCGGCAAGCTTAGGGGCTTGCGTGTGTACGGGACTTGGGAGTCCGAGGGTTTGTAGGTGTACGGCACCGAGGAGAGATCCGGTGGGATCTTGCATAGTGGAAATCCTTCGTGTGTCGAAGGCGGGGATGTAGAGCAAGTGTGCTCGAACCTCGAAACATACCCTTGTGTTTGCGATTGCCATTCACTCTCTCTCTCTTTGTCTCTTGTTATATCTTGCATGTTATTTATTGTGTTCATCTTATATGCATGATATATTCCCTTGTGCTTAATTGTGATATACTTGCGTGGATTGCTTGATAACACTAGTATTCAACCAGAGAGCCAACGCGGCACCTCAACCCATTCAAGGGGAATCTAGAGGAGCTTGTCCAGAGCCTCGCAAGGGGAATTCGGCAACACTCTGTGTTATACATAAGTGTTTAATTAAAAGAAGTTTTAATTGGTCATCTTAGTTTTAATTCCGCATTATTTGTTCTTAAGTGACCATTAGATTAGCCATCACCTATTCACCCCCCCCCCTCTAGGTGAACTTACAATTGGTATCAGAGCTAGTGCTCTTGATATTGGGTCTAACAACCTAAGAGTTAAAGATCCTCTTTTAGGCTAATCACAAGATTTGTACACACACAATGGACTTCATGTCACCACCCACCTTTGACATCCTTAACATCCAAATTTGGAAGGTTAAGATGTCTTTGTTCCTCAAAGGACTTGGCCTTAGTGTATATCTTGCCACAACTAATAAAGAATATTACTTAAATGGTAAGAACATTGAGGCTAATGCAAAAGCCCTTCATGCTATTAAGTCAACCCTAAATGATGATTATTTATCTAGGGTTTCTAACGTTGATTCGGCTTTTGTAGCTTGGAACATCATCACCTCCCTTGGCGAAAAGGACCTATACTATGCGGGGAGCGATTCGGACGTTGGAAGCGACATCTCCAACGTATGCTATATGGTCCAAGGGGATAACCCCCTTGAGGTAAACTCCGAATCCGAGGATGAGGATGTTAATATGTCATATGATGAGCTTAATACATTTTGCCAATTATTGCTTGAGAAATATGACATGATTAAAAAGAATAATAAAAATTTGAAAAAGAAAATTGCTTGCATGCATATAGAACAAGATTCTTTTAAATCTAACATTGCATGTTTAGAAAAGGACAACAACAATTTGAAAAAGAATTTTGATGCCATGCTTAATGAAAAAGATTCATTAGAAAATAAAATGACATGCTTAGAAAAAGAAAATAAAGATTTGAAAAATGAAAATGTTTCTTATTTTCAAAATTGAATGATCTTTGTGAAGGGAACAATATTTTGAAAAATGATATTGCTATGGTGGAACAACAAAAAGAAAGTATTTTACAAGAAAATAAATCTTTAAAAAGAAAATTTATTGAAAAAGAAAAAGATTTTGTTTCACAAAAGAAAAAGAAAATTGATCATATATCTCACCATGCTTTACATGCCACCACAAATGAGATAAATGTTTTGAAAAATAAAATGGATAATTTGAGTTCAACTTTGAACTCTTGTGCATTTAATCATACTAAGTTGGAGTCATGTTTTCAAAGAAACAAATTCCTCATACTCATGCACATTCACATCATGCTCATGCTTATGGTGCACATCACGATCACAATCACACTCATAAGCATCATGCTAAGGTGTACATTTGTACACATTGTGGCCGCAAAGGCCATCTAGTAAAATATTGTTTTGATAAGAAACCATACTTATATTTTGCTAAGTATAATAGATTTTAGGTTCCTTACAACAATGCTAACCCCAAAGGACCCAAGAAAACATGGGTACCAAAACCCCACCTTTTGATTGTGATGTAGGTGAGGGCTCTCACAAAACGTGAGAGGATTGGTGCCTTGGTAGCCAATGCAATGGACATGATGGACAAACATTGGGATGCATTGCTATCAAGGAATCTTGGTGGGAAAGGCCACCATATTTGGAGCTTTGGAGTTGGTAATAATTTCTAAACTCCTACCTTTTATGTACATGCTTTTACATATGTCATACTCATAGCATGTTCATGATTTTATTTGATTTGTGCTTCATGTGGTATTTACATGCTTAGATGTAGATTTGTCAAACTTGTATGTATACATATACAAATAGTGAATTACAATTGACTCTTAAATAATTTGAACTTCATGCTCACTTGTATCCACTTTATGCATATGTATAATCTAGTTTTGATAATTCTCATATATACATGTTTTGCCAATTTTTGTGATTTACTTCATGTATATGCATGCTTAATTCAAATCTAATAAATATACATGTATACCCGTGAGTCTCTAGCTTTCATGCAAATATTTGATAGACTCTTTTACAATTTTGGGATATGTATGTGTATTGTTAGATTTGTATAATTCATACATATACCATGAAGATCGTAGTTTTTAATAAAAATGATTTTGTGTTGATTTGATAACAATGATTTCTATGTGATTTGAGCTTCAATGACAACTTTCATGAAAATACTATTTACATAACCTTTGAACACTCATCTTTTATTCAAAAATATATTTATGAGCATTATGGACTATGAGTGCTTGGATTTTTATGTACTTAGTAGTATTTATGAAAAACATTTGAATTTGATGTATTTGAAGGATCTTTAACTAGTTTGTCAAAAATCCATTTAAACTAGTTATCTATTCTTCAATTGATGCACATGATCCTATTTTTATGGATAAATTCTTTGTGATCTCAAAATTTTGATGCTTCATTGTATTGAATATTAGTTTAGATGTTAGTATTTGTCAACACTTGGATTTATACTTGTACACCTTATGGACCACAAATAAATCTATATATGATTGGGTTGAATGCTTATTTGTGCCTATTAGATGTACTAGTATAGCCTTATGTTGATGATCATTACTTCTTAAACTTGTATTCCCATTTGGATTTATGTTATGATCATGTGATTTCATTTCATGTATATGGTTATTTTGCCAAAACATTAAGATATACATGGATACCTCTTGAGTCATTTGCCTTTCATGCAAATCTATATATATGGACTCAATTGTGTTAGAGATATGTATGTATGCTTCTTGTATTGACAAAACATACATATATTATGAAACATTTTTTTTAATAAAAATTTTTTTTGATGATTTTCAAAGTTTTTAAAAGTTATGATAATTCAAAATTTAAAGGAATATTGAGTTTTATTGTAATTTTCATGATGCCATGTTCCACATAACACTAGTTCACTCATTTTTTTGAATTTGGACTTTATAGATAGAGTGTTTTTAGTGCCTTGTGTTTCATTGATCTTTCATGAAAAACTTTTTAACTTATTCCTTGATGGAAGGATCTCGTACTAGTTCTTAAAACAAGTTCATTTAACTAGTTCGAATTCTTCATATGGTAGATTATATGATGTATACACTTATGCTTACTTTTCAATTGGTATCATTGGTTATTTGCAATTGGTATCAATATGACTTCATGTTGTGTATATCCATATTTTGATTGTATGTATGAATGCCTTCAAATTATATCAATTTCTATTGGTATTATCTTGTCATACATATATGTTATCTATTTGTGCTTATTTTACAAGTGGTATTTCCTTTAAAGCACAAAGATTGTTGATGCTAAGCTTAATTAGATTTCAAATTGGTATTTCATAATAAGCTTATGCATTGTGTTTTGAAATTGGTATCAAAAATTCAAAATTTGGTTGTTCTACATTTGGTACCTTAAAAGAAAATATTGTATTTTAAGATATTTCAAAATTTTGTTTTCATAAGAAAATTTCAAAATTTTTAATTTGTATTGCCTATATGCAAGGAGAGTTTAACATCTCTTCTACATATAGATTCATGTTGAGTATATTATAATTTGAGGAGCTTGACAACTCTTCTTTTCATGATATACGTGTGTAGGGGGAGCTTCACATCTCCTCTTATGCATGACATATTATACGTTATGTGAATTAGGGCTTGTCATCCCTCTTTCATGTAATGTATATGTGTCGGGAAGCTAACTTAACGTCTTCCTCTTCATGAATTTATATCGCATATAAATTTTATTGATTGATTTGTATTTACCCCTCCTTAATCTCTTTGTTTTTAACAAAAGGGGGAGAAAATTTGTTTGATGTATTTTTACTTTGAACCCTTTGTTGATGATTGACAAAAAGGGGGAGAAGTATTTGAGATTGTATTGTATATGCATGTTTTCATTGCTTAAGGGGGAGAAGTATTTGTCTTTCTTACTTATTATGCATATATGTTGTATTTTGCAATTAGGAGAAAAAGATTTGACTTAAGATTTGATTTTTGTTATGATTGCATCTCCTTACATTGCATACATGTCATGTGCTTTTATTGCCATATCTATTATTTCTTTTCATGCATGAGTTAAGGGGAGCTTCTTTGAAGCTTTACTTTAATCCATGCATATATAACTCCATGAGTTTTGTCATCATCAAAAAGGGGGAGATTGTTGGCCCAAAGGCCCTTCACCCTAGTTTGATGATGATCAACTCATGTAGTTATAGTTACTAATGATCTTGTGTTTAATTAGTGACAGATTCATGATCAAGATCTTAGTAGGTGCATAGCTCAACAAAGGATAAAAGAACAAGATTTGGAGCTTGCATGTGGTGATCCAAGGAGTTTTTGGATCAAGCTTGGACCAAGTCAAGAAGATGAGAAGCCTTCAAGGGAAGACTTCAAGAAGTTGAAGACTTGGGTCTAGGTATAAGATTTGTATTTTTGTTTTAGTAAAGATGTAAAGGATAGATAGTTGGTGGATTGCTCAAGTTATATCACACACACACACTCTTGATAGAACTCTTGATTTAATTGATTTCATAAAAGATTTCTTTTTAGAAAAGAATTTTATTTAGTAAAAGATTTTCTTTGAGACAAAATATAAAAACTTTGGGTTTTGGTATTTCTATCATATATATATCTTTTCAAACCATAACCAAGTTTAGAGCTTTATGATCAAAACATAGATATTTTATTATGATTGTGTAGTGGATCATATCCATACACACTATGCTTTATAAGTTCAAAATATCTTATTTTTGTATTTGATGAAGATTTAGAAAAACAAGTTTGGAAAAACATGTTTTGGAAAAATACATTTTGGTTATTGAGCTAATATTTCCAAGTTACAAAAATAGACCAAAACATCTATAACATGTCTTGATTTTGTGCGAGCATGTTTGTTCTTTCAGTATATTGGTAAAACTATTTTTGTAGAATTTCTATGTATTTTTAGGATTTTATAAAAAGATTTAAATCCTGTTTTCAGACCTGGAGACTGGCTGACAGGCCATGTCGGTCGACGGACCGGACGGTCGACCGATGTGCACAGCCCTGTGCACGTTGTCAGCACAGTGGCCGGTCGACCGGGTCGGTCGACCGACCAAGAGAGTTTGCTCTCTGGAAATGTCCAGTCGACCGATAGGTCGACCGACAGTTCATTCCAGGTTATCGGTCGACCGAGCCGGTCGACCGGTGGCTGCAACGGTCAGAAAAATGACCGTTGGCCGGTCGACCGGCGGTCGACCGACAGCACTGACACAGCCCCAACGGCTCTATTTTCTGGCAGCCTATAAAGGGGTTTTGTCAATTGTTTTGAGGTTAAGATTTTGGAGATTTCTTGAGCAGTTTTTCTGATACTTTTAGAAGAGTTTCTCCACAAGATTTAAGTGCAAATACTTCCAATCAAAAGGAAGAGTTTTTATCAAGAGAGTGTTAAAGTGATTCTTGAGTTTTCCTCCATAGTTTTCTTTCCTTGATTTTCTCACACCACACTTGAGCTATCCATTGCTAGATATTCCTATAGGTGTGTTGTAGTGAGAGTGCTCTTTAGGTGATCAAGTGTTGTGATCATCAAAGAGATTTTTCTTGTTGCTTTGAGGAAGCGGGCAAGTGTGCTCGTTGTGGTTGGAGTTCGGTTGTGAACTCTTGGTGGTTCGAGGTGCGGCCTCGGCAAGCTTAGGGGGCTTGCGTGTGTACGGGACTTGGGAGTCCGAGGTTTGTAGGTGTACGGCACCGAGGAGAGATCCGTGGGATCTTGCATAGTGGAAATCCTTCGTGTGTCGAAGGCGGGGATGTAGAGCAAGTGTGCTCGAACCTCGAAACATACCCTTGTGTTTGCGATTGCCATTCACTCTCTCTCTCTTTGTCTCTTGTTATATCTTGCATGTTATTTATTGTGTTCATCTTATATGCATGATATATTCCCTTGTGCTTAATTGTGATATACTTGCGTGGGATTGCTTGATAACACTAGTATTCAACCAAGAGAGCCAACGCGGCACCTCAACCCATTCAAGGGAATCTAGAGGAGCTTGTCCAGAGCCTCGCAAGGGGAATTCGGCAACACTCTTGTGTTATACATAAGTGTTAATTAAAAGAAGTTTTAATTGGTCATCTTAGTTTTAATTCCGCATTATTTGTTCTTAAGTGACCATTAGATTAGCCATCACCTATTCACCCCCCCCCCCTCTAGGTGAACTTACAGTATATACATATACACTTTAAATACTAGAATAATCAAATGCAATGTATATATGCTTTGTCATAAACCATTGTGGTATAATTTGCTCGTTTTGAAACTAACGTAAAAAGAAAAACTTTATGACTAACTTTATGATCCCAAATGGGGAGAGACTCTGACAATTACCTAAAAGTTTTATAGGTCTAATAAAGGGTGTCAAGAATCATAATAATGTGATCATGAAGAGTTAAACCTCTCATTGTCACCACTTGAAAATAAAAGGCCGTTAAGCCATTATTTGACCCTGAACAACATAAAATCATTATGATAAAGGGTGTTTTTAAGAATATGGTCCTAAATTTATCGAGAGAGATAAAGGTTAAGCCCATAGTAAAGTTCACCGACGGCGGAAACCCAACCTATTTTATTGAGAGCTGGTTACACGAAAAAGGTTTAATGTGGTAGAAACAAGATACTCGTATGGCGCATCGACTCAGACATGTTTATATCCTACACGCTGCATTGTAACTACTACCCCTTCTCTATGGTGACGATGCTCTTATGATACATCTACGTAAGATTGAGTTTAACTCTTAATATGTCCAATGCTTATAGTGTGAAGAGTATAACATCCAACTGTCATACTTTTAGAGGACTTACTTACGTGAGGGGGACTGTGACGGTTGCGGTTGAGGTAGCAGGCTAACCCACTCTCATGAGTCGGTTATTGTGATCATCACCATTAACGCTCAGGCCACTCGCTCAATAGATGAGGACTTATTGTGCCTATCTTTCATAAATATCTGATCAAAGATGCCTAATTCAAGGCGTAGTACATTATATCTCTCGGAAGGCGATGAATATTCACTAAGGATAAATTTAAGCCAGCAAGCTCCACACTATGAGGTTGCCCAACCTTATTTATGATTTTATTTTATGATTTATTTATGTCTATGTTCTATTTTGCCTTCTTTGAAACTCAAGTTTTTTGGGGGATTGTTGGATTTTTACTTAATAAAATCTCGAGTTTCACTTGTTCAAAATGTAGACTATTCCCTTTCTTAACCACTATGGCCTATTCTCACTCTAACCCACTCTCGACATATTCTCACTCTTACAATTCGTTAAAACATGACTAATTTCACTCTAACTTACCTCCTTCAGGCTTGTAAATAGAGTTATTTTCTCTTCATTCACAGCACAAGTCTCCAATTCTTCGATCTTCCCCGATAAAAAATTTTGAGGCTTACTCTTCGTGAGAATGACTTCAGTTTAAATTAATTATTTTCTTCTCCTTTCTTTATTTTTTTTCCGGGCAGCCACTCTGATTCTGAGCAGAAACTTAGGACTCGCGCTCGAGCCTAGGTGTTGGTATATCCGGAGGCTTTTCCGCTAGTTGACGGCGGTCAATCCAACGCCCGAGCGATAGTCTTTCAGGACAGTGACGTGTCAAGACTGCTCTCTCAGGACAATTTTTTTTCCTTTTTACATTATTATTTATAGTAACATTTTATGATGTAAATCATATTTTTAAATAATATATTTAGATATCAGAAAATAGACCTAAATATCCAACTTTTTTTTTGCCTACAAATCATATTTTTAAATAATACAAGTCTTTTTTCCTTCAAAAAGGGAATCATGAATTTATTTATTATTGAGTACACAAAGTAGTTGTCACAATTTTCTTTCTTTCAAGCTATTAAAATGCATTTTGTGCGTTGCTCTACCTCTCTTGGCTAAATGATTAATTCTCATGAGTATTCAAAATGTTTTGATGCTACGTCTACAGTTGATCAGCATCAAGTTTGACTATTAGAATCAGCATCATTTCAAAGTTGCTACCTAAAAATATTGAATTGAGAAAAACAGAAGTCCAAAATGGCCCCACAGCTACAAGGCCCCCGCACGCTTCCGGCGGCGCGGAGGCTCGCTGCGCCACGTGGCGATCCTTGTCGCACCGCAAAAAAGTTGCGGCGTCGCGGGTAAAATAGTAATTTCCTAAAACGATCCCGCCTCTCGTTAGGGTTTTTGGGCCGCGAAGGGCCATTTTTGGCGGTGCTCTGCTCCTGCCGTCGCCTTAGCAATCTCTTCTCCCCACACGAATCCAACTGCTAATATACCGACACGTGTCCCATATTTGTAAATTTTTCCCTCACGTCAGCTAAGATGGGATTTGGTGTTTGGGGAAGGACATGTGATCGGAGAATCTTATATTGAGAATAATATGTCGGTTCGCTCGGTACGTTGCACCCGCGGAAGCGGATAAGGCAGGACGCTGGTGCGGCCCTCACGCGACCAACAATGGGCTTGGGCCCCAAGATTCCTCCTCCGCATTTAACCTCGAATTAAGTGGAAAATTAGTTACCGTTTTTGTAAAGTTTTCACAGACGCCCCCCGCGTGTTTGTAATTTGCAAGTTGCCTGTACTGAGAGGGTACATGTACTATTATGCCCGGAAATTGTTCTTCTCTTTGAGTGCAGTTTAGTCCAAAAAAGGTAATTCCCCAAAAGTAGGAAACCTTTTGCAAGTATTTGTTCCAATGCAAAAAGAACAATATAACTAACCTTTTAGTGAAAATTCCATTTTAATAAATGTTATATAATTTCCCCCCATTTTTCTCTCTCTTTCATAATTCCCCTCTTCCAAAAATTTTCCTCTCTTCCCTCCACGCTTTTCTTTTCCTCCACACTCCCCTGATCTCTAAAACCCTCAGTCACTCACTCACTCTCTCTCTCTCTCTAAATCTCAGATTTGCGTCTCAATTTCTCTCTAGTCTTGATTTTGATCACCGAAGCTGATCTCAATCCAGTGGAATTTGCTCTGTTTCAATCAATTGTTTCAGTCAGTCAGTCCTCTCCGTGATCAGATCAACAACCTCAATTCCCTCAAAGATCTGAAGCTCTCTTACAACAATGGATCTCTCAAATGATAAGGTAAGCTTCTAGCTGTCCGATCCGATCCGATCTCTTTATCCTCTCTATCACAGATTCTGTACTTTTCAATCTATCAAGGTTGCTGAATTTAAGCGTTTGTTATCGATCTGTGATTTTAGGACCGTG
This sequence comes from Agave tequilana, assembly GCA_038442645.1. Taxonomy (NCBI): domain Eukaryota; kingdom Viridiplantae; phylum Streptophyta; class Magnoliopsida; order Asparagales; family Asparagaceae; genus Agave; species Agave tequilana. The sequence goes on from JAVJIF010019234.1 coordinate 54,934, forward strand.
GATCTATAGATCCGAGCACCAGAGAGAGCTCAGATTCGGTCTCGGCCACGGATCCGCTGAAGAGCTGCGCCGACTGCAGGACCACCAAGACTCCGCTGTGGCGAGGCGGCCCGAACGGACCCAAGGTAGGGTTTTCTCGCCCGATCACGAGTTTATAAGATCTTTTTTTTTTTTTAGATATGAGTCGTGTTTTTTTTGGTGATTGATCTTGATTTGATCGCAGTCGCTGTGCAATGCGTGCGGGATTCGGTACAGGAAAAAGAGAAGAGAGGCGAGGGGGCGGCGGCGGCGGCGGATGGAGGCGGCGTGATGGGGATCAAGATGAAGGTGTTGGGGCTAAAGAAGAAGTGGAAGCAGAGGATGCTGGGGAGGGAGAGCAGGCTGCTGTGCTACTGATGGCACTCTCATCTGGGTTGCTCTATGCATAGGGAAAAAAAAAAATGAAAAAAAGGGGGGGCAGTGAAGGAATAAATTGTTTTTGCTATTTTTGGTGGGGGAATTATGTGGGTGTAGTATCATTATTGCTAACATGGGGCATCAGTTTTTTTTTTTTTTTTTAAAATCCTATGATTTTAAGTTATTTGAGTTTCTGTGGTTGATGATCACTTTCAAGTGGAAGAGCACGACACCTGCTACTAAAATATGAGAGGAGGAGGAGGAGATATATGGGTGAATTTTGTTTACTATTGTGATATTGTATATCTCTGTGATTTGTATTGAAAAGATGATGATGCAGTAAATTATTTTCATTAGCTGAAGCCATCATAGGATTGATTATGTATTTCATCAAGGTTGTAGATTAATTTTGTCATTTTGGGGTCTAAATGGGAGGGATCCAGAAGAGATGGAGAATGCAAGTTCTAGAGAATTTTCATGGTGGATTTCTGGAGAATTCCCTCCAATAGAATTCTTTTTGTCCTTGCAAGAATTGGAGAGGAGAGGTTGGTAAGATTAATAATGCAACACAACACAGCAACACACGTGTGTGGTGCGCGTGTGTGCTGTGAGCGCTTTGCTTTGCGCGTGGCCGTACAGTCTCAGATCTCCAGGACGAGCATAATGCCATCAGCAGTATCTCTGACACCGACGAAGGCTGGTTTTCTTGAGAATAACGAAGCGTGAGATGTGAAAATAAGATCAAATTTAGAAGCTCCAAACTTCATAAATTATCTCAAAATTTGACTCTTTTATTTTTATAAGAATTGGAATTACATTCCCAATCGATTCTCTTAGGGGCCGTTTTTTTCGCGTAAAACTCTATAATTCGTAAATGACTTACTACCCAGTTACAATTACGGCGTTTGTTTGAACCGTAATTCGTAAAAGACTTACATACTCACTAACACTCACTTGCAACTCAGTAACACTCACTTACAGCTCAGTTACAGTTAGTTTTGTGGTCATAACAATTTGTAATATTTTTTTATATTAATTAAAAAAATTTTAATATTTAACTTTTTTAATATTTATTTATTTGCAGTATTAAAACTTTTAAAAATCACCAAATAGTTAATTTTGTGATCAATTTTTTCACTTACGACTTATACATTATGACAACCAAACATCGTAATGTACAATATACTTTTCCACTTTACAATTTTATATTACCAATCAAACACCGTAAAATTTACATACATGTAACTCATTTACAATTGTAAAAGACTTTACCAATTACAACTACGAATTACGGCCAGTTACGACAACCAAACAGACCCTTAATTCAAATCTTTCATGATTACTTGTCACCTTTAATTTTACATAGCAATTATGCCCTCTTAATTTTTCATAGAGTACTATGATTTTTCTTTAACTCTCTATTTTGGTATCTCTTTTTTATAATAACCAAAAGTACTCCAAAAATCTTTGTTTCTGTTGTTGGACTCTTTCCTGAATTTTTCTAACAATGGTTGGGGTTTTCTTTTTTATATTCTTGTCTTTTGCCTTGATGATGTCAACTCTTTACTTTGATGATCTTGTCTTCAATTTGATGATGTCTTGATGTTTTATTTGCACTTTAATTATCTCCACAACATCTTCGAGGGTTGTCTTCACTGTGTAATTTTATCTCTTCTTCTTGTGTAAATGCTTGATTTTCTCCATTGCCAAAAAGATACCGTCTTTTCCTATTTTGTTGTCGTAAATGGAATTTTTCAATGATCTTTTTCTTTTCTTCTCGTTTGTCCTTTTTCTGCCTCTTCTTCTTCTTCTTCTTCTCTCTTCACTTTCTTCTCTTTTTCTTCCTTACTTAATATATAACAATAGTAATAATCAGTATCGCTTGTTATTTGATTCATTCCCCTCTAGTGTCACATACTACTACTGCCAGTTCATATCGGAATCTTCAACAGAACTTATCCTAATCATGACACGCATATACCATAATCTAAATGTGGGAGTGACTGAATAACATCCACAACTGACATTATTATTTTAGGTAATTAAGTTATATCTAAAGCAGAGAGAGGTATGCGCTTTAAGTTATTCAATATAATAATAATCAACATCGCCTGATATTTCAATCATCCCCCTGTCAGTGTCTCATACAACTAATAGTTCATACTGGAGCTTGCACTCTAGTAGAATTCATTCGGATCTGATATATGAGTACCAGAACCTGAACGAAGGAGAGACCAAATATCACATGTTCCTATATTATCATTGATTGGGTTATTATTATTATTATTTTGACTTGTCTGACCTCTATGTTTAGGTATGTGTCCAGACCTCCACACATACATTGACATATGAGTTAGTCGAGTTTGATATTAGAAACTGATGGAGATTATCGATGAAGCATATGGTCTTCCAGGCGTGGAGAAAAGATGAGCTTGTCAGGGACTCTTTGTTCGAGGGGGAATTGTTGAGTTGGTTGTGCGAGCAAATAGTCCCTCGTTAGCTAGACATAGGGATAATTTTAGTATATAAAGATTTGAGCAACTCCATTTGAATCTAGTCTTTTAGGATGGTGCCATAAGTCCTTGCATCCCAAACGTTTTGTGAGATCAAAATTTCCTTCACTTTGATACTTTAATTCTTGTATTATTTTTATAAGGTAAAGAACAACAAGTTGGAACCATCTCTTAGCCATCATTTTTGCTCCTTTTAATGCCTTTTCTTTGCACGCCGCGAACACAAACAAGTTCTGATACTATTGTTGATTTTTAAAAAGAGTAACACACAGTTTATTTGAAAATCCAAAATTAAATATTTTATTCAAACTTTTCTAACTATAAAATTTCTCATGTTTTTTTTTTTTTTGGCTTCGTTAAAAAATATTGACTATGCCTCTCTTTTATAAGTAAAACAATGCAAATCAAACTCGTATTCCTAATCTAATACTTACTTAATTAAAAAAAACTCTTAAACTACTCCTAATACTATTATGACTCTCACACGACCATTTACAAACTCCAAATTTTCTAAATCAAAAGAAATTTGACTTTTTTTTTTAATTTTTAATGAGAATTTGAATTACAATTTCCTATATCATTCACAGTACAGTCCAAACCCATCACAGTACCGATACAAACAAATAAGAAAAAAAAGAAGAAAAAAAATTCTAGCTGTACAAGCAATTTTTGTTAGTCTCGTTTCAAAATCGATCACAACAACCATCTATTTATAAATAGAATGCAGAATTTGACAGAAACAATAGACTAAATCTCTAAAGAAAACCTTGCACGCTCTGATCTCTAAAATGGTGCAAAGAATTCACAGAAGCATCTGATTCCATTTTCCACCCACTTCCAAATTTTCTAAACGTCGTTAGAAAATTTTAAAAAAAGGAAGGAAAAAAAAAAAACATATTTCCTGCTTCTTATTTATAATAATTCATGATTACAAAAATTACACAAAATATGCTTAAAATTACATATTAAAGAAACTGAAAGAAAAAAAGTGTGTGATCAAATTGACAAGAAAAATAAAAAGAAAGAAGAAGAGAGCGTTACAATGAACAATGAAGAGAGATTCAGTGAAGATGAGGCTGACGAAGGAGGAGGGCCATAATAGTAGAACGGGTAGTATGGCAATATCGGGTTCGGCGGTGGCGGTGGCGGTGCCAGGTAGCTTCCGCCACCTCCGCTGGCCGGCGGAGGATAATACGCCCCGCCGCCGCCGCCGGAGGATGGCGGTGGTGGGGAGCTGTAGGAGAAGGACCCTCCGCCGCTGCCGTCCCACGGAGGTGGCGGAGATGAGTAGTCAGGTGTGTGCGGCGCCGGCGGTGGAGGGCAGCTGCTAGAGGAGGAGTCCGGCGGAGGCGGGGAGTAGACGGGCTGGCAGGGGTTGTCGCAGGAGGAGCACATTGTGCACGGGACGCCGTCTTTGATGACCGTCGTTGTTGACAACGAATAAACGGACGGCAACGGTGAGAGGAGGAGGAGGAGGAGGAGGGGGGGAGGGGTTGAGAGATGGCCATTACTTTGTTGTAGAGAGAGAAAGAGAGGAGTGGTGCAATGCAATTGGTGGGGGAGGGAGGGAGGGAGAGAGAGAGGATACAAGAGTGGGGGATTGGTTGCTTTGTAAGTGTCACAAATTGATTGATGGAGCTTGTTTCTTTGCTTTCTTTTTATTTATATTATTAAACTATGACTACTACTATTATTATTATCATCATGTTTAATTAGTAAGAAAAGAAGGAAAAAAAAAAGATAACTAATTTTATTACATAAAAAAAAGACTAATTTTATCGTATATTTGTTAAGATTGAAAATCGCAAGATATCAATAGACAAATAATAACATAAATCTTATAAGCGATTTTTCTTTCTTTTGATCAGGACTTAAATCTAAGGACTTTCTCAATAAATTAAATGGATTATTCAACAAGTATCGTATTTAATTAGTTAAAAGAGTGGATAAAAGCAGTGTGAAACAAGTGACAAAAGGGCCTTGTTCCATGAAAAAAAGGAGTATTAATTCTCTCTTTTTCAACTCACTTTTTGTCTGTTCTCTTCTCCCTCATTTTGGAAGTGAGCTTCCTTGTTATTTCTCCATGTTAAAAAAATATATATACATGATGATGTCGGTGCGTCTAATGTGATGCACACGTTTCGGCATGCTATTGGCTGATTCGAGATGAATCGGCCCACAGTCCACGTGCACACAGGTTGAGGTTCGTTATCTTTGGGGGTGTTTGGTTGCAAGGAAGTGAGCGAAAGTAAGAAAATGGGGAAATATAATTGCTCACTTTCCTATTTATCCAAACACTGAAAAATGAAAATAAGAAAACTCTTTTTCCCTTTCTCTTTTCTCTTTTACATAATCATTTTCTCACTTACAGTTAATTTTGTGGTCATGTAAATCTCATTTGTAATAAGTTGTAGTATAAAACAGTTAATTTTTTGATCATGTGAATTTCACTTGCATTCTAATAACAGTCCTTTTTTATTTTTCTTAATTAGTTTTTATTTTAATATTATTTTGCAGTCAACTTTGTGGTCAACTTTTTCACTTCCACTTTCACATTATCAATCAAACATCAGAAATGACATAACATTTTCCTAACCACACTTCCTAACAACATCCAAATACCGAAAAACTTACTAACAAATTTTCAATTTCCAAAGGGGAGTATTGCCACTTCCTCACTCCTTCACTTTCTCACTTCCACCCTTAACCAAACAGGTTAATGTAGGGCTTGTTGGTTACTTGGCAGTGCCTGTAATATAAGTTGCAAGTGAAAAATTTTTACAGTTGTAAAAATATTATCCGCAAGTAAATTTCAAGTGTTTAATTGATAATATGAAAATGTAACTTAGAATATTGTCAATTGTACTATTTGGCACAACTATAAAGTAAAATGAAAAGTCAATTTTCATTGTTTGGCTGTGGGTTGTTACCTTACAAGAGTTGGTAAAAATGATATAGGTAAACATTTCAAGAACTTTTACTTAAGTAATATGTAAATAGAAATATTTATCCAATAATAAAATTTAAAAGACGCTAACAATACAATTTTGTATTATTTATTAACTTCAAACATATTATCATTTTTCCTCTTGTTTTCTTATACGTTTTTGTTGTGGAGATTTTTCGCTACGAATAATTGAACGTCGATCTACATCACAAGCGAGAGTACGAGTTTGGTGTATAAGCGCTCAATAATCAACACAATTCAGAAAATCGACAGAGATAAGATAATTTTACGTGGAAACACAATTTGGGAAAATCACAGGGAGGATGAAGATTCACTATAATACTCTAATTTATAGGAATTACAGGTAATTAGAATGTAATAGAAGACACAGGTTTCAGTAGAAGCTTATAATTGTAGAGGTCCTTCCGGAACAGGTCCCCCTTCTTGCCGAGAAGAAGGTTTATTTTTACTGTATTGTTGGAGGCAGATTGAGGCGTTCGCGAGATCCGCGCAGCTGCACGATCTTCACGCGCGAATCTGCTATAACGGTCGTGATTGATGGCGCGATGATTGAGATTGATGTAGCGAATTTCGTAATTGTTCACTTTGAGCACATAAGCGTTGCACGTCTTCAACGTGAGTGAGAAGAGGCGGCATGATTGTAGGCGGAGATCTTGGCGGTCGTTACTGGGATTCTCCTGGTGAAGTAGGGAATGTAGAAGCATAGGAAACATCGGAGGGTAATACCTCCGACAACGGGGTGCCACCTTGGGACGGCTCTGGATGGTGAAACTTTGACGGTTGACTTAGAGTCAGGTTGAAGTTATTCTAGGAACTATAAATGCTTTCGGGAAGGCTCGATGCGGCGAAGGCAAACGATCGCTAGCGAAAACTTAGAAAAGGAATCTTGGATTTTAGAACATGTGTCAACATCCTGTCGGGGATCAATTTTTCACTACTACAAAGCTTTGCATAAGACATCTTCGACAGATTTCGTCTCGTTAATGTCGAGAGGATTTCGGTGACGTGTACATCACCGACTCTTTTCTGAACCCCCCTTGGGAAATTCTGCTAGGGATATTATTTTGGTAGAAAATAAAAAAAAACTGTTCAAATACATTTGTCTCTCTCTCTCTCTCACGCACACACACAAACAGAGTCGGCATAGCCATACATGAACCTGCTTACACAAATACCCAAAAATCTATGTACTTGTAACATAAAACATAACACACAATGAAAATCAACAAAGTTCTAAAGACAAAACAAACACATTCATGTACACTCATACACAACATACATAACACATTCATGCTATGTGTTGTCAGGGATACGACCAAGAATTGGTGGAAGATCGAGGGCGTCTTTTGCAGTGGCAAGAAGTGACCAATAAGTGAGGGGAGCACGAGAGAAAAGCTCGATGGCCGGTGGAGGTGGAAGATTGAAGTGACAGTGAAGAAATTGACCAAATAAGGAGGGGGAGTACAAGGATAAACCTCGCTGGCCATTGGAGGGGAAGATCATGGTGATGGCGAAGGAGATGAGGACGTAGGGAGATAGAGAGACAGAGATCAATCCCTAGAGTTATAGCCCTCAGAGAGAGAGAGAGAGAGAGAGAGAAAGAGAGAGAGAGAGAGTAGTTGGGAAATGAAGGCCCAGTTGCAAATTTCTTTCCCCAATCTCCACTTGCAGCAACAGAACTCTTGCAACCCAATGTTGTAGTTGGCTTGGATTGTGGTCACATTGCTGCAACTAGGCCTGCAAATCCATTTCCACTTCCATCTCAACCAAACACTGAATTCTCTTTTTCGTTGCAACTTGGCATGCAATCCAGCTCACTTGCAGCAATCCAAACAACCCTGTATTTTTTTATTCTTATATTGTAACAACACCACCAACCCCCCCCCCCCCCCCCCCCCCCCCCCCACCCCCACCAAAAATAAATCAACTATTACCTTCAAACTATAGCCGTCCGATCAATCAACCAACAGTCCAGATCACTCGACCGTTGAGAAAGAGCCTTTTCCTCTCTAAGCCCCCAAAAGTCAAAATAGTTCAAAAAATCGACCGTTTGAAAACAACAGAGTGGGGGAAAAAAACAAAACAAGTCAAATTTTGTTCTTACTTGTTCTCCTTCCTTTTCCTCTCTCTCTCTCCTCTCTCAAAATCTCTTCCTCAATCTTCAAGCTCTGATCTTTCCTTTTCTGGGTTCTCTCCTAAACTCAATTTCCAATCTGGGTTCCTTGATTTTCTCCGAAATTTTTCACAAAAATTAGCGAAAGATTGAGTGACTGAGTTCAATCCCAAATGGCGCAAAGGGCTTCGTCTCCGACGCCGGTGACCATCATAGTCTCCCCTCAATCCAACGGAGGCGGCGGAGCCAAACGGAGCACTCTCAGTGGCAATGTCAATGTCAGCGGCATCGCCCCTTTTCGCGGCATCGGCCTCACTAGCCCCGTCCATCGCCACTCTCTCTCCGCCTCCCCAACCGCCGCCAGGCCGATCAACTCCCGCTACTCCTCCCCCTCCCCTCAAGACGAGACAGACGAGCCCCCCGCCGCCGCCTCCTCCGAATCCATCCACTACACCGTCCACATTCCCCCCACCCCGGACCACCAGCCCGCCGCTGCCTCACTCTCCGACTCGAGGAGCTACATCTCCGGCACGATCTTCACCGGGGGGTTCAATTCGGTGACCCGGGGCCACGTCGTCGAGGGCCTGGAGGACAACAACTCCGCCGTCAAGAAGTCGACGGCCGGGATGTTCTGCAGGATGAACGGCTGCGACGAGAAGGCGATGCTGTCAAAAATGCCGTGTGAGTGTGGGTTTTCAATATGCAAGGATTGCTACAACGAGTGCCTGCACGGCGGCGGGCAGTGCCCGGGTTGTAAGGAGCCTTACAGGGAGAGGACGAGGAACTGGGCCCCGAAGACGAGGAACTTGTTCCCAAAGAAGAAGAAGAGGAGAGTGACGACGTTCCGTTGACGTCAGTGGTGGAGTTCGGGGTGGGGAGGAGACGGTCGATGGTGAAGTCGACGGTGAAGAACCAGAAGCAAGGTATTAATTTTGATCATAATCAATGGTTGTTTGAGACGAAGGGGACTTATGGGTATGGGAACGCGCTGTGGCCAAAGGACGGGAGCAATAGCGGAGGAGGAGGAGGAGGAGTTGGTTTAAGGGCTTCGAAGAGCCCCCGAACTTCGGCGAGACGAGCAAGAGGCCATTGACGAGGAAGATTGGTGTCTCTCAGGCCATTCTGAGCCTTACAGGTAATAAAAACACAATCTTGGAGTTCCAAGTAAATTTAGCTAAAAATTCTAGTTTGATGAAAACGCAATCTTGGAGTTCAATTTCAAAGTTCTTAGATTCGAAAAAAAATTCTTTCCTACTTCTGTTCAGACTACTGATTGTAGATCAAAATTGTAATTTAGAGTTCAAGTAAAAAAGCAAATTTAGATTCTAGTTTGATAAAAACACAATCTTGGAGAGTTTCAATTTCAAAGTTCTTGCATTGCGACTGAAAATTTTCTCTGTTGCGTGCAGACTACTGATTGTGATCAGGCTCGTCGCCCTCGGCTTCTTCCTCGCCTGGCGAATTCGACACCCGAACCACGAGGCGATCTGGCTGTGGGCTCTCTCCATCACCTGCGAGCTCTGGTTCGCCTTCTCCTGGCTCCTCGACCAGCTCCCCAAGCTCTGCCCCGTCAATCGAGCAACCGACCTCTCCGTCCTCAAACAACGGTTCGAGTGCCCAAGCCTCCGGAACCCAAAGGGCGGTCTGACCTCCCGGGGATCGACGTCTTCGTCTCCACTGCCGACGCTGACAAGGAACCGCCTCTCGTCACTGCCAACACCATCCTCTCCATCCTCGCAGTAGATTACCCGCCGAGAAACTGGCCTGCTACTTATCGGATGACGGCGGCTCTCTCCTCACCTTCGAGGCTCTGGCTGAGACCGCGAGCTTCGCCAGAGTCTGGGTACCTTTCTGTCGAAAACACGGCATTGAGCCAAGAACCCGGAGGCCTACTTCGGTCAGAAGCGCGATTTCTTGAAGAACAAAGTGAGGCTGGACTTTGTCAGAGAGAGGAGGAAGGTGAAGAGGGAGTACGATGAGTTCAAGGTGAGGATCAATTCACTGCCGGAATCGATACGGAGGAGGTCTGATGCTTACAATGCCCATGAGGAGCTCCGTTCGAAGAAGCAGCAGGATGAGATCAGCGAGAACGTCTCTGAACCAGTCAAGGTCCCGAAGGCCACTTGGATGTCCGATGGTTCGCATTGGCCGGGGACTTGGTTCTCCGGCGAGCCTGATCACTCGAGAGGTGACCACGCCGTATAATTCAGGTAAAATTTCCGTGTGTAATTCAGCGAAATTCGATTCAGAACTTGGTTACTGAGATTGTTGATGGTAAACCACCTGCAGGCAATGCTGGCTCCCCCTAACTCCGAACCTGTCACCGGCGGTGAGTCTGGCAACCTGATCAGCACTGCGGACGTCGACATCCGCCTGCCGATGCTCGTCTACGTCTCCCGCGAGAAGAGGCCGGGCTACGACCACAACAAGAAGGCCGGCGCCATGAACGCCCTTGTGAGAACCAGCGCGATAATGTCGAATGGCCCCTTCATCCTCAACCTGGACTGCGACCACTACGTCTACAACTCGCTGGCGCTGAGGGAAGGGATGTGCTTCATGCTCGACCGCGGTGGTGACCGGATCTGCTACGTTCAGTTCCCGCAGAGGTTTGAGGGCATCGACCCCAACGATCGATACGCCAATCACAACTTGGTCTTCTTCGACGTCACGATGAGGGCGATGGACGGGCTGCAGGGGCCAATGTATGTCGGAACTGGCTGCGTGTTTCGGCGAACTGCGTTGTACGGGTTCAGTCCTCCCCGGCCACCGAGCACCACGGCTGGTTCGGGCGGAGGAAGATCAAGAAGCTGTTGGTGAAGAAGCCGACGATGGGGAAGAAGACGGACAGGACTCTCAGCCAAGACAACGAGGTGGAGAATGTCGAGTCACTGCTCACGCCGAAGAAGTTCGGCAACTCTGCGAGCCTTGTTGCTTCGATCCCGGTGGCGGAGTACCAGGGCCGGTTGCTTCAGGACATGCCCGGCGTCTCCCATGGCCGGCCTGCCGGCGCGCTGGCCGTCCCCAGGGCCCCTCGACGCCGCCACGGTGGCGGAGGCGATCAGCGTGATCTCTTGCTTCTACGAGGACAGGACGGAGTGGGGACGGCGAGTGGGGTGGATCTACGGATCAGTGACCGAAGACGTGGTGACCGGATACAGGATGCACAACCGGGGATGGCGGTCCGTCTACTGCGTGACGAAGAGGGACGCCTTCAGGGGCACCGCGCCGATCAATCTGACCGACAGGCTGCATCAGGTTCTTCGCTGGGCTACTGGGTCCGTCGAGATCTTCTTCTCGCGGAACAACGCTCTGCTGGCCTCTCCGCGGATGAAGTTCTTGCAGAGGGTGGCCTACTTCAACGCCGGGGTCTATCCGTTCACCTCCGCGTTCTTGCTTGCGTACTGCACACTGCCTGCGGTCAGTTTGTTCACGGGGCAATTCATCGTGCACTCGCTGAGCGTCACGTTCCTTGTGCTGCTTCTGGTGATCAGCCTCACCCTCTCTTTGCTCGCGATACTGGAGATCAAGTGGTCGGGGATCACGCTGCACGAGTGGTGGCGCAACGAGCAGTTCTGGCTGATTGGGGGCACCAGCGCTCACCCTGCCGCCGTGCTGCAGGGGATTCTGAAAATTGTGGCCGGGGTCGACATTTCGTTCACTCTGACGTCAAAACCAGCGGGGGACGACAACGATGACCTGTACGCAGAGCTCTATGCCGTGAAATGGAGCTTCCTGATGGTGCCTCCGACCACCATCATGATGCTGAACATGATCGCGATCGCGGTTGGGGTGTCGAGGGCGCTGTACAGCCCGTTCCCGCAGTGGAGCAGGCTGCTCGGCGGGGTGTTCTTCAGCTTCTGGGTGCTGTGTCATCTGTACCCGTTCGCCAAGGGGTTGATGGGGAGGAGGGGGAAGGTGCCCACCATCGTGTTCGTGTGGTCGGGGCTCATCTCCATTGTCGTGTCGCTGTTGTGGGTGTATGTTAGCCCTCCGGCCGGGGCCAAGGACTACATGATGAATCTGTAGAGATTGATTGATTGCTCGAGAACCTGCAAAATGGAGGAAGAAGAAGAAGAAGGAATTTGTTTGCTAAAATTAGTGTGTTTGATCACCTACCTACTGATGTGATCCTGGTTCATCTAATGTGTAGAGAGCTTCCTGAACAATTGAGTAAATATTTTTGTTCATGAACAATGCAGTGCAGATGACAATGCTGGAAGATTTGAGTAGATTCTTAATAGCAATTTTTTCATGTAAAAACTTGTTGTGCTTTGATGAAATTGAAATTGATTGCTTTTACCAGATTATATGTGTACTTCAGTTTGAGGAGTGTTCTATATGATGTTCTTCAGTGCTGTGAAGATACGTTGCCGCGATGAATACTGGAAGATTGAGAAGATTCTTCATTGAAAAACTGTGTTTTGCATTTTATTTGTGAGTCATTCTTGTTTTCAGTTTGGTTCCTGATCAAATTACTGGTATTACTCCGACAAAAGAGGGGAAAAAAAAATTTACTGGTTAAATCCCATCAAAAGAACTAGCAAAAAGCCAAAAACATAAAAAAGAAAAAAAAAAATCTCATTTTAATGCTTTCGTTGAGAGTCGAACTCAAGACCTCCCGCTTACTAAACGGGTGCTCTAACCACCTGAGCTACGAAAGCTGTCGGATTGGACAAATAGAACTTTATTCAAGTTCTGTGCGCAATTGGATCTTTAATATATGGCAATATAAGTATGCGAAATAATAAAAACTCACACATTTGATGTTATATCATGAAACTAACAATAGGAACCATAATCAACCACCATGAACAAACCTTTTTGCAATTCAACTTTGAAAAAGTTTTCTATCTATATATCTAACCGGTGATTTAATTACGATGAGGAAAATTGTGAGAGGAAACGAATAAACTCCAAAATGAAGGGCTATAGTCTAGTCTATAGATACATTTTTTATGGAGAAAACTAAAATAAAAAAGTTTAAATATAAATTAAATACTCTATTATCCTGAACTAGCTCAGAGAAATAACGAGATAGTTTGTGTAGTTCCGGAAGAATTCGAGCTCGAATCCTTCCCACTCAAATACAATCATACATCATCCGAATACAAGATCCATTCCGTTAAAGTTGATCTATATTACTTTAAATACTATAAATCAAAATTTAAGTATTTTAAATATTTTTTACTCATGCGTCAAACAGATATTTTTAAACGTTATTGCATTCGAAGTAGACACAAAGGAAGTCACTTTATAAACAAAAGAGATTGAGAATTAATGGAATTACTGCAATATATATGATATGCAAATTTGAAAATGCATTTGCAATTTGTAACTTAGAACTACGCGTATCTAAATATCATATTTGCAGCGGGCATTTGTGCTAAATTCAGCCGACACATCACGCTCTGAAATCCCCGTCCCCCAAAAGGTCACGTGCCCGATTCTTACACACAAAAAAAAAACTGACTCATGCCCAAGATGCCTGATCCGCTGCAGGTTACAGAACACCGCGCATCGACTCTGCCAGCAAATGCAATGACACGTAACATATTTAATCAAGATGTCGAATTCGAACAAATTCGCTGTGCTGTTCGAAGGTTACACGGGATGGATACGTCGAAAGTGCGGTCACAAGGTTAACTTGGAATGCACGCCATCATTGACGTTGGGAGTCTGGTCACCGCACACTGTGAGATTACCTTGTTCTTTTCTACTGTATTTTTTTGGGGTCCGTACAAAACGTACGGAACTTTTTCCCCGGCTTCTAGAAAGTTCATTGAACATGACCGACAGCTCAACAAACGCCACGTGTTTGTACGGAAGATACGTGGGAAATCTAATAATTATTTATTGCCCCGAACAAATAATAGTTGATTAATAAAAACTCGGTCATGAGGGGTTCAAGATCCATTTTCATATTTTATTGAATTTTTTTTTTAGTTCTTACCCAGATAGTTATTGCGGTTTTGATTTTGAATGTGTTTGAGATATCAATGACAATATGCAGTGGCGTACGCAGGATTTTCACTCAATGGAGGCGGAAATGTCATTCATAAAGTAAGAATTCTTAATTGACACACTCAGTGGCGTACACAGGATTTTCACAGAGGAATTTTACTCAGTTGAAATGTTATACTCATTAATTAACTAAGAACATGAATATTAACTAATAAATATGTATTCTAAACAACATAATACTTAAAATTTTGTAATGGGTTCAATTAAATTAATGACCAGTGCCCTTCCTTCAAAATCAGAACATATATCAACTCTTAAGTAAAGCAAAAAATAAGAAACATATGATTAACACATTATTAACCAACAAACATCAAACAAATAACAAACCTAGATACATGTAGGATACAGAACTTAAAAGAAAAGTTATGTCAGAATCAATAGATTTGAAGTACGTACCTTAAAATTAATTTAGCCCCTCGTCTGCGTTGTATTAGTTGTCAACCGATGATGCATTGCAAAACGTAGGGAAGGGTTCTAGTATCTCAATTCTCAACACTACTAAACACAACAAATTTCCCCATTCTTTAATAGACAAATTTAAAAAATAAAGAAAACCGCATTATCTGTTCCCATAAACCTAAGGAAACATTTTTAACTAAATTTCTCTACTTTCTCTGCAAAACTAATGAAATTTATCGACAAAAAATCATAAAAGGAACCAAAAAAATAAAATTTATAGCCAAAAGACCTTTTTCAGCTCTTCGACCACATCTCTCCGCTTCATCTCCTCTTCTGGCGACAGTTTCAATCTCTCTTTCAACATAAACTGAAACAAGAACAATAAGAATTCGACAATCACTCACTGAAAATTAAAAAAATCAACAAGAACTCATTCAAAAACTCAGACCAATCAGCTGAACCAACATCTGCGAGATCTGCTGGTCAAGCTGGAGCCAGGTGGTCGGATCAAATCGTACTGCGGTTGAAAAATTAAAGGGGATCGGGTACCCAGGCCCAAGTCTCACCATAGAGAATCCATCCGCCGCCTCTGGTGGAGGCGGAGGCAGGAGGGGCAAGGCTCTTCTGGAGCTCAGAGTCTCGGACACAGAGAGAGAGAGAGAAAGAGAGAGATCGAGGTTGTCTGTATGCGCTAGGGTTTTTTGAAGGCGATCGAGGCCGAGAGGCGAGAGCACTGTGGGCTGAGTTTTTGTGAAGAAGTTTTTTTTTGTGAATGAAGCGGGCGGTTATTTCATTTACAACCCGGTCCAACGATCCAATTTTGTGAACGAAGCGGGCAGTTCTGTCTTTTTTACAATCCGACCCGTCCCAAATGCCCTATACTGTTCTGTGTGCGTAGATTTCAGTGGGGGCGACCAGCCCCACTCACCCTCACCTGTGTCCGCCAATGACAATATGTGACTCATGTGAAACATATGATTAATGTGAAAGAAATCCCACATGAAATCAACCAGATCCTAAAATCTCTTCATGATTATAAGAACACACGAGACTCATGAACCACGTGTTTCTCATTCTCTCTCAATCAATGTTTCCTATTGTATCTCCTAAATCAGTGTAAACATGTCACCAATATGTGTATATATATACAACCAAGAACCATAACTATGCACAAATAAGTATTCTTCTCCTTCTTCTTTATCTTAGTATCAGAGCAACTCATGTACCATGTCGAGTATTTTCTCTTCATCTTTCCTCACCTCCGTCTCATACGTCCGCTGTAAGTAGTCATCACTATTATATTAACTTTGTAAATCACTACAGTATGTTTGGCTTTATCCGTTAATTAATAAAAGTGATGCTTTCTCTATTTTTCTTAAATTCAAAATTCATGTTGGAATATTTCTTGGGCGTTCCATTAAAGCACTCCGAACTGATGGTGATAGCGAGTTCATTAAATTTAAATCTTACTTGTCTTTTCAGGATATTACTCATCGCTTATCCTGTCCACACAGTAGTGCCCAAAACGGCACCGCAGAAAGAAACCACAGCCATCTTGTCGGGACCGGCCTCACTCTTCTGGCCCGGTCAAATGTTCCATTCCGTTACTGGTCTTATGCTTTTCAAATCGCTTCATTCTCATCAATAGAATGCTCACCTTCGTCCTCCGTACTCTATCTCCCTATCAGAAATTATTTCATAAAGCATCTGACTATCTTTCCTTACGTTTTTTTTAGTTGTGCTTGCTACCCTCATCTGCGCCCATACCAAACTCGTAAGTTTGATTTTCGGTCCAGTCAATGTGTCTTCTTAGGTTACTCGGTTCGCATAAAGGTTATCAATGTTTGCATGTCCCCTCTGGTCGTATTTACATTTCCCGGGATGTTATGTTTGACGTATTCTCCTTTCCTTTCCATTCTCCTCTGTCCTCTCTCTCTCCACCTACTTCCACGCCCTCACCATCGATCCTCATCTCCACGTCTCTGTTACCTTTCATTATTCCAATCCCCTCTTCTCATGCGGGGCCCACTATTGACTCTTCTCCTCCTCCACCACCAACTCCCCTACAATCTCCTTCTCCACCATTTCCACGAGCACTAGCCGATGAGTCCTCATTGTCCTCATCCTCGGGCTCTCACAGTCCCCCTCCTATCAGGACACAACATATGGTCACAAGAACACGGGATAACACTAGAACGCCAAAGGTTGGCTAGCCACTCGGTATCTCGTGCCTACCTGTCTCATGGCCGACTTGGCCACCTCTTCCGTCGAACCCACATGTTTCACGCAAGCTTCTAAAGATCCCAAGTGGTGCCAGACAATGAACACCGAGACGAATACCTTGCTTAAAAAACAAAACCTGGTTTCTTGTGTCATACCACCCTACCATGAATCTGTTTGGTTGCAAATGAGTTTTCAAATTAAAACATAAACCTGATGGTTCTGTTGACAGGTATAAGACCCGTCTGGTGGCTAAGGGTTTTCATCAACAATCAGGATTAAACTATGGTGAGACATTCAGTCCAGTCATCAAGCCGATCACTGTTCGTACCGTGTGCAGTCTGGCCGTCTCCAATGGCTAGTTTATTCGACAGTTAGATGTGAATAATGCATTTTTTCAGGGTTTTCTTACTGAGACGGTCTACATGAAAAAACCTTCAGGATTCATCAATCCTGCTCGTCTCAATCATGTATGCAAGCTTCGCCATAGTATCTATGGCCTCAAGCAAGCTTCACGACCCTGTTTTTCTCGCCTCAGCAGTTATCTAGTCGCAATGGGCTTTGTGGGCTCCAAGTTCGACACGTCTCTCTTCCTCTGACCGGTCGGAACATATCTTCTTCTGGTTTTATCTATGTGGCCGACATCATCATCACAGGTAATCACTCACGCTCCAAACATGTTGAGATCGACATTCATTTTGTGTGGGACTATGTCACCAATGGAGTCCTGGATGTTCGGTTTGTGAGCACTAAAAATTAACTAGCAGATATCCTTACTAAGTATTTGAGCTCGTTAAGATTTTCTGTGCTGAAGAACAAGCTCTCAGTTCTTTTAAACCCGCTTCGCTTGCCGGGGGTTGTTAGAGATATCAATTACAACATGTGACTCATGTGAGTGATCCATGTGAAAGAAACCTAACATGAAATCAATCAGATCCTAAAATCTCTCGAAGATTATAAGAACACATGAGACTCATGTACCATGTGTTATCTCTCTATCTCTCTCTCAATCAATGTTTCTTATTGTATCTCCTCAATCAGTGTAAACACATGAGCAGTATCTGTATATATATACAACCCAGAACTATAGTTAGTGAGATCTTATCATTGCATAAATAAGTATTATTATTCTTCTTCTTATTTGAATGGACATTGACTTTTAGTTTTAATATTAGAGATTAAATTTCCAGAGATAGACTAGGATCCTTATTCAGACTCGAATCCTTCCCGCTCAAATTAAACCCTTGACATTCAAATGCGAGATTCACTTCGTTCAAATTGATCTACATTATTTAAAGTTTTTAAAAATAAAAAAATCAGATTACTTGGATATTTTTTGCTTATCTATCAAATATGTGTAAAATGAACTACGAAAAATAGCATTATGCTTAGATATATGACTTCAAACATACAAATTTTCAAACCGACTATTTGATCACGATTTAAACATTTAAAAACTCTACACACAAACGTTTGTTAATTTTAAAATATTATCACCGTTAAACTAAACATCACACTATTTTCAACAGATTGTTTCGGCGACCACTTGATGGATAAGCGAATAGTATTCAAATACCATAATTTTATTTTTAGAGACCTCATATAACGTAAGATCAATTTGAACGGACTAGATCTTGCATTTGATGTCGATGAGTTGAATTTAAGTCGGAAAGATTTGGGTCCGAAACCTTTTGAAATGACCTACTCTATCTCAAATTTTAGTTATAATCATCTTTATTATTTGTATTAGATTTTGGGTTTTTTTTTTGATTTACAAATAATACGCAAATCCAAGTGGGGGCAAGTTCTTCATCTCTCATGTATCGGCCAATTAGAATAATTGCTCTTTTTTTGGAATTTTATTACATACACTCATCTTTTAAGTTGTGATTTTTTAACATGTCAAGTGATTAACGTGGTATTGGAGAGTATTAATTATATTCTTTGCTTATAACTAAAAATAAAAAATGAAACACAATGAGTAATATGCAAAAGAGATATCTAAGCTAACAAAAACAACACGTAGACTACCAAAATTCAGGAATCAATCAAAATTCAAAATTTGATAATATTTGTTGGAAGATACTCACAAGATTATAGGAAAATAGGAAAATAGAGAAAAGGTGTGCAAAAACGAAGTGTTATTTTGCAAAATGAAAGTTTTCTCTTTCGAGTAATTTGCTAAAAAAGAAGATGAAAAGAAAAAGCTACCAGAATTCCTAGAGAGAGAGGGTCGGTGAGCTTTCTCTCTCTTAAATTTCTTTGTCCGCTTCGTGTCTCTCTCTCTCTCTCTAGCCCGAAGTAATTCACACTCCCTCCTCCAAAAAATCTGCAGAAAAACTGCACCAAGACTCTCTCTCTCTCTCTCTATAGGGTTTCTGCTTTGCTAGGGTTTTGCTCCCAATTCGATCGCATCCGACCCCGAGATGGATGCCGATTCGTGGAGCCGACTCTCCGCCGCTTCGAAGCGCCACCAGTCCACGCTCCAGTCCCGATTCGGTACGCTGGTCTCGGGAAAGTTTGGATTTTATTTTTTTTTTTTGGAATTTTAACTGGTGAGGTTGCTGATTCTTGTTTCTTGTTGATAGATCTGTACCTAGGGTCCGAGGATGTCGATGGGGGAGAGGACGATTCGCGCGCGGAGTTCGCTTGCCCGTTTTGTGCCGAGGATTTTGATATCGTTGGGTTGTGTTGCCATATCGGGGAGGAGCACCCTGTGGAAGCTAAAAACGGGGTATTTTTTTGGTTTTGGTGAATATTTATGTTGGAAGTTGAATCAGTTTGTGTCAAAATAGGATTTTGATTACATCGCTGTAGGTTTTTGTTTTCAAGATTTTCTCTTCCTAAAATTGATTTTTGGGGATTTTGTTCTCGATTCTTTTAGTTGAGGATGTATTTTTTTTTAGTGAAAACACTTTTTTGCGTGCTAATATTGGATATAAGCAGTCTGATGGTCCCAAATGGGGCAAGTTTTTGTTGGTCCTGTTGTGAGGAATGGGATTTTGATTGATCGGTCAGTGTTAGCTTTAGTTTTACAATAAATTTTTAAAAAATTGATTGATTTTAGCCTGGCAACCAAACTTAGTTTTACAAACTTATAGAATCCATGTTCCCATTGAGATGACGCTAATTATGAAAAGTCTGAGTTTGGTCAATGCGGCAAATTTCCAAAATCTAAATAAAGTGTCATGAGGAATATGCATTTGATACATGGATTGGGAACATATATTCAAGTTAATTTGTTTTCTGTTCTTAGAAAGATCTAATGATTAGTGTTGTGCACAATTTATAAGATACGATTGACTGATTGTACTGTGTGTGTGTGTGTGTGTGTGTGTGTGAGAGAGAGAGAGAGAGAGAGAGAGAGAGAGAGAGAAGAGAGAGAGAGAGAGAGAGCTTATCATGAGGCAGAGTGAAATCTTTAATTGCAGCCATGAGGATGATCCTATGAATTCTATAAACTTCCCTGAAATGCATCAATTTTCAATTTTAGATTTAAATGGCTCAAGTTGGTTCGCCCGCCCAACATTGTTCCAGTCTTAATTATCTCTGTCAAGGCATATAAACCTATGTAAACAGGGGTTAGCACTGTCATGTTTAATTTTAGTAACATGTACTATGAAGTAATGTGCTAAGCAAGTTTCCTGCTGTCTGAGGAGGCTGTACTCCTAGTTAGAGCATTATTTGTCTGGGTTTGTTTAGTTTTCATTTTGTCTGTTTGTTTTCTGTTTCCGCTGCCTTTAATTTTTCTTTTTTTCTTTTTACTGGATGACTTCTCCCGTGTTTTTGTTTTGGAATTTCTGCTGGTTATGAAGAGTCATTTTAAATTTCTTTGAAGGGCATTTGTTACTTACTGAATTTTGAAGATATTCCATGCTCTGGCTTTGTAATTATATATACTGAAACATGATGTTAGTGATACAGGGAAGTTTCTTTTTGTAGGTATGTCCTGTTTGTGCAGCAAGGGTTGGGATGGACATGGTTAGTCACATAACCAAACAGCATGGAAATTTCTTTAAGATATCCTTTCGTCTTTACTTGGAATGCATTTTCGTTTATCTTTTCCCTTTGTTCCCTTTTCTATCTGACCATTGACGTAGGTTGCATTTTTATCATATTTCACAATAATTCTTATTCAGATTGTGAGCAAAGCTTAATGTCAATTTTGTTATAGATTGAATTCCTTAATAAAATCTTACATGCAACGTAGAAGGAGATTCCGCAAAGGTTCATCGGGGTCACATTCTACACTTTCTCTATTGAGAAAAGAACTGCGCGAAGGGAATCTGCAATCTCTTTTTGGGGGTTCGTCCTATACGATTGCTCCCTCCAATGCAGCAGCAGATCCATTGCTGTCATCGTTTATCACCAATTTGCCGTAGCTGATCCATCAAAAGAAGAAAAACCCGAGACCTTGGATGACAGAAACGTGGTAAACGAGGTGTCAGAACTGAAAGCAGTAGAAAGGTAGAGCTTGGGTTCTTTGTATATCTAATTTTCCTATAATATTTTCCGTTAAACCTATTATGTTGAAACTCAGTTGTGATGCGTAATTCTTAATTTATCTGTCACGGCGTGAACTGATACTCAGAGCTTAGAGCTCCATTATACCAGTTGATTACAAGGAATAGGCTTGAAGTACGTAGGAACTGGGTGCTTTGACAAGCACACGATGTTGGTCTATCAGTCAGAAATATCAATGACTATAATTCATATGGCCATTTGTTGTTGACAAGGTTCTTCAAAGCAATGTAAAAAGAAAATTTAACTCAAGTATAGTTGACTGATCAAAACTTTGCTTCATTGTTTGTTTTCATTTGCTCTTCATGGTTCAGTGAATTAGATGACAAACATAACTTCTTTTCATTATGTTACACTACATAGTTCGGTCAATTAGCATTCAATTTTTGGCCGCCATGTATTTTTTAGAATTCAATGAGTTGTGTCTTTCATGTGATTTGCATGTGATTTTCAGACATGGTTCTTCAAAGCACATTTAAAAAGAAAATTTAAAACAACTATAATCGTCTAATCAAGACTTTGCTTCATAATTTTTTTTCACTTGCTTTTCATGGTTCAGTCAATTGATGACACGCATAATTTGTTTTCATTATGTAACTCGTCATATTTTAGTCAATTAGCCTTCAATTTTTGGCCGACTTGGATTTTTATAATTGAATGATGTGTCTTTCATGTTAATTATAGACGTGCAGAAGTGTTGTATTGTGATAGAGGTGTTGGCCACAATTCTACAAAATCCATAGGAAACGGCATGAGCATATATGTTATTTGTGAATTATAGTATAATATTGTGTATATCCTTGAATTACTCACTTTGTGTTCCGTTTCTTATTTGGATATGGAAGGACCTCAAGATAAATAGATAAATTAATGCAGTACAATTTTTACCAAATCGCTAATAAGTTGCAAAACTCATCAACTTATGCATGTCCTTTATATTTTAAGTAAATGAAGCTGCATTGCTTGTAATTCAAAAAAAGTGTCCAACAGGGATGGCCACTAGTGTTGAACAGAGATGCGCATGCCATCTTTTGGCAGGGAGACGTGCGTGCTAGCATTTATCAATGTCTCTGAAAGGTCTGATTATCTGCGTGTATTTCTGAATGTGTTTTGACCCGGGCAACTGATTGCTATTAATTTTTTTGCCTTAACACCTTAACATGTTTTATTTTATCTGACTATAACATTTTGCAAGTGACCACATCCTTGTTGGAGCATTTTTTGCATTCATCAGGGAATATATGGTTAAACCATTTGTGGACATTAAATTTAACATTTTAAAGTTGAACTTTTGGCGGATATTAAGGGCATGTTTGTTTTGCTACAAGTGGCTACAAGTCGTAAGTCGTAAAAGGAGAATGAAAAAAGTGAACTGTAGCAGAGAAAATATATTGTGTTTTACGGTGTTTGGTTGGTAAAATGAAAGTGTAAATGAGAAAGTATATTGTTTTTTATGGTGTTTGATAGGTAAAGTGAAAGTGTAAATAAGAAAGTATATCGTGTTTTACGGTGTTTACTTGGTAATGTAAAATGTAAGTGAAAAAGTTGACCAAAAATTAACGTAGCAGTGATTTAAATATTATAAATACTATTAAATTAAATCTATTATTAAGAATTAAATTGTATTAATAAATTGAGATAAAGTATTAATAATTTTAATATTTTATTTATAACAATAATATTAATAAAATATTAGTAAATTGTAAAATATTATTAAAATAGTAACTAAATAAATAATTGTAAAATTTTAAGAAAATCTAAAGAACATTAATATAATTTTAAGAATACTAATGAAACATAAATATTAAAAAATCTTAAGAAAAATAATAAAATATACGACAATATTATAATATTATAAAATATTTAAAAAATATTATAATATTAAATTTTATTATAATATTACTGTAATGTTATAAAAAATATAAAATTAGCAAATTTAAATATATAATTATAATTTTAATAATAAATTATTATTATAATATTATTATAATGAATTAGTATCACAATATTAACATAATAAAATATTAATATAATAATAAAGTATATTATAATATTAATAAAGTAATTATTTATATTAAAAATAAATAATATAAATATATAGTAATTTTATATTAAAGCATAATATTGTTATATTAATAAAATATTAAATCTAAATCAAATATTTAAAAATTGGTATAAATATTGATAAAATAATAAACTATTAAATAACAATATTAAATTAAAATATTAAATTAAAATATTAAAATTGTAAATATTAAAACAATTTTTAAAATAATAAAACTAAAGATTAAAAATATAAAATAACTAAATAAAAAATTATACACTATTAAAATATTTTAAAATATTAAATATTTAATAATATTTAATTATATATTGATTATCAAGTAACTGCTTTGGACTACAAGTGGGATTTGTATGACCACAAAATTAACTGTAGCAGCTGCAAGTGGGAAAATATGGGTAAAAGTGAGATTTATATGACTACAAAATTAACTATAGCAACTGCAAGTGAAAAAATGAAAGTTATATTTTGCAAATTGTTTTGCAGCGAAACAAACAGTGAAAAATGGAAAAGAAGTTCTACAACTTGCGGCCATTTGCGGCGAAACAAACATGCCCTAAATTTTTTTGATACTTCTTATCGGATCTTCTCAATCATCCAAAGGCCAACTATTATTAATTTGAGGAATTATTTGACAGAGAAAGATGTCTCCTTTTATCGAGAACTACAATAAATATTTTGCATGTAGGGAATGTTGTAAATGGAGAAATCCTTTGCGAGTGGTCCTGTTTGTTTTGATTCTGGTGCATGTGTAGTAGATATCAGGAGAAACAATAAAAATGCAAAACTTGTAATACTTTATGTTATGCTAACTTTTAATATTAAAAGAAAACATGCATGCTTAAATATGTTAATGAGATATATCTACTTAAAGCTCCATTTTGTCTTCCAATTTATTGACAAGTACCTTGCTTGGATGGAATTTATAAGGACGTCCACATTGTTACTATTATAATTCTGCCCTTTTTGGACACTGAGGATTTCAAATATGCGGAGACCTAGTTTCACCAAAATGCTCAAGTTGACAGGCCTAGGTCTAGCTTCATATTTATGTCCTCTTATATCTTAACTTTCCATGCGGGGCTAATCCACTCAGACATGAATTGGTTAACATCTTACTGACCTCCGAATGATTTGCTGTAGGAGATTATTTTGAATGACTGGTTGTAATTTAATTTTGAGTGTAATATCCAAGCTGAATAATAGATGAGTTCTTGTATCATTTGGTGGTTGTTTTGTTTAGTAGCCTAAAGTGGAAGCCTATATGTTGTCTGAGTTGTTTGTGAGTTCTAACAGCTAGTTTGGGAATGATACGGATGGTTGTTTGAGAAAGGATCAAGTAACTGCAGTTTTTGGAGTGTAGTGGAGTTTGGACGGAGGAGGTCAATGTGGTAGGAAGAAATGCAGAGGCTTCTCAAAGAGTTTCCCATTATGAGGTGGTCTTGCTATTGAAGATTTAACTGCAAGCTGATAATATTGGCTATTCATATAACTGGTAACAAAGCATGGAGTCAATGCCACCAGGGAAATAAGCAAAACAAACAAAACAAACTAGAGAAGTATGAAAGATGTATGGAATGTGCAAAGCATAATTTAGTAGTTAGATAGTTTTTTCTAGCAACTCAGCCTTATCTTACAGAAAATTTACTTCAATAACTTACTAGGGAGGCCAAAATGAGAGTTTTGTAGGTCATTCTAAGTCTTGCTCCATTTCCAGATTACCGACTTTGTCCATAGTCATACTTGACCTTGTTTAAGTTTTTATGTTTTCTTCTTTCTATGTCTGTTGACTTACACTTTTCTAATTAACTAAGTAGTCACACATACCCATAACCTTTTGTGATACTCTTGAGGTTTTCAAGTTCAAGATTGAGAGGGTAGTGTGAGTCACTAACTTTTCTGTGACATGTTCTTTTGGAATATAGGTAGGATGTACTGCCTTTTCTTTGAAAACTTCAGATTGTAAACTCCCATTTCAGAAAGATTGTGAAGCAGATCTGATGTAAAATCAATAGATCGCAATCACCTTCAAATCGAACCAAGATTTAAATTGAGAAAAAAGATAAAATTTGGGTTTCCACCCCTTACGCGGGCTTCTCACCCAAAACTCAAGAGCAAAAGAGACTCAAGAATTACCAAATAATTTGTGGAAGTTTTTATCATTCAATAATTTATTTTAATAGTTTCAGGGGCTTATATAGGCTTTACAAAAGGGGAGTACTGGAAATAACCGATGTGGTACTAAACACCCACAAAGGAATACAAATAAAGCTAAAACACCTACTCAAATAAAAGCTGACACAAAATATTAAATAATCAGCTAAGACATGAAGAGATAAATAGGAGCTGCGTGATGTCCTCATCAATTCCCTCGGGTGGGAGAAACTCGACCCTGTCGAGTGAGGACTCTCCTCACGAAGCATCTCAATCTGGCAAGGTGGTGGTCGTGCCAGCAGCATGTGTACATCATGTCGAGACCATGGTGGCGGAGGAGGAGCTGGTCTCCGTGACAGATCGGTGGTGAAAGATAGCAGCATGATCAAGGAACAGGGAGTAGAGCGAGGTGCATCATCCTGGCTGAAAACGGAGCTGATACCAGGATCCCACGGCTATCCAACTCGTAAGCAATCACCCTGTTATCAACTGTAAATTCCTGCAAAATACTATATGGGTATGCAGCAAATTTGTAGGGTTTATTGCAAATTGCTATCAGCCTAGTGATATCATCAATATGTGCAACAGGCAGATGCAATGCAGTAGGTATTCTAAGCATAGCTCCTAACGATGGGAGAACGAGAGATATAATATGCCTAGAAGGACACACATCTAACAATGGAGGTACACGGGTGATGGGGACATCACACCAGCAATAGTTATCTTTTTATGCCTTAGTCTATTTTTGAGTTTAGATTTTTCTTTTATTATAAACTTAGTCCCACATCGGTTGTGATGGGAAAGTTCACTTTGTAAGAGCCTATATAAAGAGGCTCAACTCAATGAATAAGCAGACAATGATTAAATAAAACTTTTCAGTTAAAATTTCAGAGCTCTTGGGTTCTTGAGATTGGGTGTGAAGCCCGTGGTGCAAGGGGTGCGAAGCCCGCGTAAGGGGTGCGAAGCCCAAAGTTATCTGGTTCTTTTTCCAACCTTAATCTCTCTTTTCATTTTATTTCTTGTAAACCCTAGTTTTCCTTTTTATTTGTATTCGAAGGTGATTGCGATCCTTTTTTACATCAATTTGGTATCAGAGCTTTGGTCTCAATCCCCTTCGATTTTCTTCTCTTCCCCAAATCCTAAATCTAGATCTGAATCTCTAGATCTAGATCTACTTTACAAAAAAAAAACGATTATTGTTAGATCTAGATCTAAATCTATAGATCTACTTTGCCCAAAAAAAAAAGAAAGAAAAAAAAAAACAGAAAAAAAAACAGAAAAACAGAAAAAAATAAAACAGAAAAAAACAGAAAAGAGGGAAGAAACAGGAGAAAAAAAGAGAGATTTTTTTAAAAAGTTACTGTTCACCGTGAACAGTAATTACTGTTCACTGTGAACAGTAATTACTGTTCATCGGTTACTGTTCACAGTGAACAGTACCGCCATCTCCCACCCCAACCAGTCCGGAATCTGTTTCTCGCCCGTTCGGAGTCCGTTTGAGCTCTGTTCGAAGCGTTGGGTTCGTGACTGAGCCCCGAAGCCATTACAAAGATTTCATAGCACTTGAGCAACAGATCTGACCTCCACTAGCTCGTATTGGCACCAGTACTGTCTCAGCAGCAGAGAATCAGTGTTCTGACACATCTTCAGCCCAATTTGAGTCCAATTCAAGCTACCGATTTATTGGGTAACATCTGATCTTTATGCATTGAGTTTTATTCATGGGATTTTACTTTTGTGGCAAATACATTTATACTGATGGGGATGAAAAGGAGGTTGAAAGTGACATGTATGCAGCTCTCCCGTATTTTCGGGGTTTTATGATCAAGATGGGTATGAAAAGTGGGAAAACCATCTTGAGCATTTCTTCAGGTATTTCTCCTTGACACCTGCGCAGAAGTGTCATTATGCCCAAATGAAGTTAGCTGGAGAAGCTTATTGGTGGTGGGAACACAATCATATCAACTGTCGAGATTGGCTTATCCTACAAGAACTTCTTCATGCCCGGTATGCTCCACATCTCGAGGGGCCACAATTCAGCGATTTGGTTGCTGAATGTAAGGAGATTCTCGCTGGCATGATTAAGAAGCTAGAAAGTAAGCCGATACAGGCTGTTGAAAATCCAGAATCAGAGCCAGAAATTGATGACAATCTAGAGCCAAAGCCGGAAGTTTATGATACGCCAGAGCCAAGACCAGAAGTTATTGCTGAGTCGGTGTCACGGAAAGAAGAGGTTTCCTCACAGCCTATGAAAGTTGAAGGTCTCCCTATTGAGACCCTTGTAGATCTTCCAGCGGAGCCTACTTTGAAGTTAGTACCACCATTGGCAGCTATGAGTGTATCATTTTTTTTAAGATCGTCTGATGTGTACGACCAATTGCAGATATGTCTACAGGAGCCAGGCTCACAAATGATCAGGGCACTTATGGTGCAAAGTGCAATCTGTTCAGTTTTCATCATGGATGACGTGCCTCAGTTTGCTATTGGTGTCTTGATCAAGCTGTCATCTTTTATCGATCCGACAAGGAGACCGGTTCCACCTCCACCACCTTGGTCTCGATGTGATGCATTAGTGCCACTGTCACGACCACCACCATGGCCCGATTGAGATGCTTCATGAGAGGTGTCCTCACTCGATAGGGTCGACTCTCCCACCCCGGGGGAAATGATGGGGACATCACACCAGCAATAGTTATCTTTTTATGCCTTAGTCTATTTTTGAGTTTAGATTTTTCTTTTATTATAAACTTAGTCCCACATCGGTTGTGATGGAAAGTTCACTTTGTAAGAGCCTATATAAAGAGGCTCAACTCAATGAATAAGCAGACAATGATTAAATAAAACTTTTCAGTTAAAATTTCAGAGCTCTTGGGTTCTTGAGATTGGGTGTGAAGCCCGTGGTGCAAGGGGTGCGAAGCCCGCGTAAGGGGTGCGAAGCCCAAAGTTATCTGGTTCTTTTTCCAACCTTAATCTCTCTTTTCATTTTATTTCTTGTAAACCCTAGTTTTCCTTTTTATTTGTATTCGAAGGTGATTGCGATCCTTTTTTACATCAACGGGACTCGGTCACAGACTCTAAACAACCCGAGAAAGAAGTATTAGAAACCATTTGTTGGACCTTGGCAAGAAATTCAGGTGACTCCTCAAAAGATGAATTGATAGGAATAACCATAAAACTAGGTTCAACACAAGGAAACTCGACTAGCTGGTCAGGCACAGTGGGTATATTAGGCTCAACTGTCTCGTCCACGTCATCATTGGCACTATCAGAAGACTTATGAATTTCACCAATAATTTGTGTGACAGAATCAACTGCCATGTCTTCAATTTTATTAACAGTTCCAGAAGAAACTTGGTCTTCCTTAACAGGCTTCGATTCGTCAACTTCATCAGTGGGTAAAGTTCTAACATGTTGACTTTCCGAGGGGCATTGATAATTATAATGTCCATAGCCCTTACATTTAGAACATTTGACCTTAGCATTGACCAGCGTCTTGAAAGTCAAATCTAATTTCAATGCAACTTCAAAAGCATCTTCAACGGTGTCTAAGTCATAGGGGCCAGTAATCATAGCACGTTTTATTTTAGGCCGTAAACCCCAAATAAACCTAGTTAGAGTCTCAGAAGGGTGCTCTCTCACTTCACTGCGATGGGTTAAGTCCTTAAATATGGTAATGTACTCATGAACGGACATATGACCCTGATGGAGATTGTGTAGCTGGTCTAGGTGGGAGTCCCTATCATGCTGATTAGTCATGATGACTCAAGTAAGCAAGCAGATGCAATGGAGAGACCTAAAGTCAGTTAAACTAAATGCATGCACTAAACAAAAATTTCCCTAAGGTTTAAGGCTCAAATGTAAATAAAAATGCATTCCTAAAATGATGCAAAGATGCAACCACTAGATTGAAGCAAATAGCATTTCTACCAACAAATTATAGCAATCCGTATAGTAGTTGCAAGTAATCAACAGTTAATGAACTAGGTCAAGTTGTGATATCACCTGAGGTGGAGTCGTTCACGCCTGGGAAGGTGACCGTAGCTCAAACCTGAATGAGACTGCTGTAGGCGCGTAGTACTAGTCGTCACGAATCCACTGCCTCGAAAACGGGTCAATTCGGACTTGAAACGAGCTCTGAACGGCCTTTGGAAGTTAGGTGCTGAACCTGGACTGTGTTGACTCAGTCAGCTCAGTAACTGGGCCGAGCTGACTCAGTGTCCCACTGAGTTGCTATCGTATTGCACTGAGTCACTGCTGAGTTGACTCGGACTGAGTCACGGAGATCAGGGCCGAGTCAATTGTGCTTGAGTCAAATGGGCCTGAGTCCTGTTGAGTCAGATCAACTCTGCCGGGTTTGAAATAACTTAAACCCGACCCGAATCAGAATTCAGACCCGCGAACCCCTTTAAAAATTCCAAACGGGCTTAATCCCTACCCGTTTCCCTTTTATCCTCTCCGCTGTCGCTCGCTAGGGCAAGGAAGCGGCGGCGAAGCTCGGCAGGGGACGCCGAAGAATCGTCAGCGGCGAAGGCGGTGAAGAACCGGTGAAGCTCCGGCGGCATAGGAGGGCGGAGGAGATGGCGGCGACTGAAGCTATCGCCGGCGAGGCTTCGGAGATGAAGACTGCGACGCGAAGCCCTCTTCCTTTCGATCTCAAGCTAGGGCTTGAGAAGCCCTCAACGGCGGCGGCGATGGTTGATGGAGTTGCGATGTCGGCGGCACAGGGGGGCGGAGGAGATGGCGTCGACTGAGGAAATGATGGCGGAGCTCCGATGAGGAGGTGGTGGTGTCGCTGCGATGGCGGCGGTGGATGAGATCCACTGTTGTGGTGGATCTATGGGTCGGCGGCGATGCGGAAATCAGTCGAGGGGTTCGTAGATGGAGAGGAGGCGGTGGACGGGTGGCTCTGGTGTTGGAGGCCGTCGACGGCTAAGGATGAAGGCGGCAAGATCCGGCGGAGGAAGAGGCGGCGAGAGATCGTGGCGAAGGCACGGCGATGGCAGAGGTGGTTGCGGAGACGTCGGCGATGAGATCTGGGCAGCGGCGATGACCTGAATCAAGGAAGGCGACGACGACGGGGGGCGGGGATCGCCGGCGATGAGAGAAAATTTAGAGAGGATGAAGACGAGGACCGGGGAGTTCCGGCGAGGTCGATCTCCTCTTTTTCTTCTCTATTCGCTGTCGGCTAGGGCAAGGGAAGCAGCGGCGTCGGCGACGGTGATGATGCTGTCGGCAGTGGAGGACGGAGATGGCGGCGGCGTTGTGGTGGTGAGATGAGGTGAAGTTGAGCGGAGGCAAGGGCGAGGGGATCTCGATCGTGGATCTGATCCTGCGGTGGATGAACAGTGGAAGCGGGACGGCGGGAGGCGGGTCTGTTCTCTGATGGGGAAGGTGGCGGCGACCTCCTGTGGGCGTCGATGTGGTGAAGTTGACGGAGGGAAAGGAAGTCGGGGGCGGCGGAATTTGGAGGGAGATGACGAAGTTGAAGACGATTGAACAGTGTGGATTAGGGATTTTCAGGATTTTTTTTTTTTTTTTAACCGACGGAATTTCACTGTAATTTTTTTTTTTTGACTAGATCTGGAAGATAGATCTAGGGTTTTGGAAACTGGAAGAAAAATTTAGAAAAGATAATATTTGAAGGGGATTGAAACTCGGTGCTCTGATACCAAAATGATGTAAAATCAATAGATCGCAATCACCTTCAAATCGAACCAAGATTTAAATTGAGAAAAAAGATAAAATTTGGGTTTCCACCCCTTACGCAGGCTTCTCACCCAAAACTCAAGAGCAAAAGAGACTCAAGAATTACCAAATAATTTGTGGAAGTTTTTATCATTCAATAATTTATTTTAATAGTTTCAGGGGCCTTATATAGGCTTTACAAAAGGGGAGTACTGGGAAATAACCGATGTGGTACTAAACGCCCACAAAGGAATACAAATAAAGCTAAAACACCTACTCAAATAAAAGCTGACACAAAATATTAAATAATCAGCTAAGACATGAAGAGATAAATAGGAGCTGCGTGATGTCCTCATCAAGATCTCTAAGCTTAGGAAGACTTAAAAATGTGATTTTTCAGGTTATTAAAATTTTATAGGGAAGAAGGCTTCAAACTCAGTAGTTTAAGCACGACTTTTGTCATATTTTTAACTCTCAAAGTCCAAGTTAAAATTTTGCTTAAATCTCAAGAGTATTCTCCGTTCTTTTCGATCTTTATCTGATTATTTGAGGAAAACCGCACTACTTAAAACACTGAGGTTGCGTTTGGTACGTAGAATGTAACATCCCTATCTAGCATCACACTCCCAGGATTTGATTCCTATGCAGCAGATTCCAGGGAATGTTGCATTAGCATGCTTGCTATAATTTGAATACTCTTGGCAACAGAGGGTGCAAACTTGATTTTTTTCCCTTGAGGGTGCGTGATGGAATTAGACTAGATCTTTGTTACATGTGATATGCATACTTGAAAGATTGGGATAAGGATTTAAACTCCAATTTGCCTTTAAAACATGTTTTTTCAGAGAGACTTGGACATAGATGTGATTAAAATTTGTCATAAGATTGTTCAAATTTGATTAGGAAATTATGGATTAGATTTTATCTTCAAGTTTAAAATCATGTTCCTTTGTCCTAAATTAAGATAGAATCTTTAATTATTGAATACATCCTAATTAACTTCAATATGTAATCCACCCTAGTTTTTGGAGTAAAATTTAATTTAGTTTGTTACTATCTCTATCTACTATCATGGTTAAGTTGTTAATATTTGTTATCAATTATTTGCTATCTAAATTAGTTGAGAATTATGGTTAAAAACATTTTAGTTTGCTATGTATTACTTCAGAGGAATAGTTTGTGTATATACTATTGGCTTGTTTGGTATGAATCTGATAAAAGATTTCCAATAATGGGATACTCCTAAATATATTTTTCCACAACTAATTCTATGTGGTGACGAGGGCGCGATGATGAAGGTGTGGCGATGATTGTATTATTGAGGGGCATTATCAGCGTGATGGTCGTAGCGGTGATAATACAAGCACATTGGTGGCACTGCGGTTCAGTAGTAGCCACGTTGGTGCATTGTGATGTGAACAACAGAGCTCTTGGGTGTGTAGGCGTTGGTGGCGGTGGCTCATGGGAAGGAAAGATGAGAAAGAAGAGAAGGGTCTTTGGGAATTCTGATTTTTGATCGAATTCTCATGAGGTGGGAATGTAACATATTCACTTATCATAGAAGGAAGCAGAGTCTCATGTATTAGGGAATACGATATTGAATGGACTGTTGGATTCCCTGGAATGTGAGATGAGTTAGAGCCAAATAAGGAAATCCATATAATCTTCTTAGGTTTCCAAGTGGATTCCTGCATAAAAAATACAACTTTAACGGAGAGATTATGCTACCTTCCATTTGCTCATCTTTCTAAAAGGTAATACAAATTTATTACGCTTCCTTCGGGATTCAAGTCTGCATTATAAGCTCATTTTTGGAAATGGTTGCCTCCCTGTTTTTTCTTGTTTTTTATTTTTATTTTTGTTTTTGTTTAAATTTTTTTTTTTGTGAGAAAGTCTCACATGGTTACATCATATCTCCCATAGTGGGGAAAGAAACCTCTAACATAGGCAGAGAAAGAAGCTCTTGAAAGGTAGAAAGAAACACATGCAAAGTGCTAATTCATACAATTGACTAATGCACGCACAAATCATAATGAGCCTGCTCCACGAATTGCTAGTAGCGTCTATAGTGTCCTCCCTTTGTCAATCCTTCCCTTTACCATTGTTTCAATCGTTGTATTATTTAATCATTGCTTAATAATGCACTCACATTTACTTCATAAAGGAGATAATTTCATAGGCTTATTAATGCTTTGACAGCTTGACAAATCACTAACGTGCTCATAATTCTGAACGAGCCAGCACGACAAATTGGTAGTAGCGTCTATAGTGCCCTCCCTTGGTCAATCCTTGCCCCTTACCATTGTACCAATCACTGCCTAATAATGCACTCAAATTTACTATCTAAACGAGACAAATTTCATAGGCTAATTACAGGTTTGACATCTTCACAGAAGGACATGCCAAGAAAATTCTTTCATGTTTTAATTACTTCCTAATTTTCAAACATCAGATCATAGCAATGTTGAATGTCTTGAAGTTCTTTTGCCCCCATTTCCCCCCGCCTGTTCTCAGTTCAGTTCTCCACCAGAATGCTTAAGAAACTATTCTTTGGACCATTTGGTCAGTGAGGAATAATGGAGCTTTTAGCCACTCCCTTGGAGTATATAAAACTGTACTCTTCATTTTTGCCAAGTTGTGTGCTTACAATTGCAGAAACCTAACAAAATAAACTCCAATGGTTTTCATATATGAATGAAAAGGCTTCTTTAGTAGGAAATGCTAGTGGTAGTTTCTCTCCATTATCCTCTTGTTTATTTTGTAAGACTCTAGTTCATAACCCACCTAGACCTCGTTTCTCTGCGTGTCTTTCTTCTCTCAGTTCACAGTTTCTGCTGGAATATTTGCTTGAGAGATTATGCCCTTGACTTTTCCATCAGTAAGGGTGTTATGGAGCTACTGAGTTCGATCAATCACCTTGTTTCAAAGGTAAATTAGATTTTCTTCACTTCCATTATTTTTATATTAACTACCATTCATACCCAAGATTCTAGTTGTTGAGATGAGTGTAACATTGTCATCTCTATAAAGCATACGGTGAAGATAAAAAAAATGGCAGAATGCAGATCATTGTTGAACTCAAATTTCCTTTCACAAAGCAAACCAGAGTTACTTCTTAGTGTAGGGATTTCTGAATCACATTAATAGCTATGTTATGATAGGGATTTCGAATCACATGATTAGTTTTTTGCTTTTAAGCATGTATGGGCCAAGCACAAATAAGCCAATGTCAAATAGTACCACCAAATTAGCTTATAACTTGGTCACTTGGCTCCTAAGGTACCTCCAAATTAGCTACTCTATGCTCTATGTGTGCTCCATTAGAAATATGTGGAACATTACCACACCCACTGTAGTTCTAGATCTTGGAGCTCCTTGATGGAATGTTAGGGTGATATCTCCGCAACATCTGCTGTGCTGAATATCTAGAGCGGACAGGTAACTTGCACACTGGTCATTGCTATGCTGTGGTGTGGTTTGATGTGAGTCGGATTGGGCCAGCTGCATTGCAAATCAAAATATAATTGTCAATTTTCTTTTCTGGTTAAATTGTGTTAGAAAATCAGAAAAAGACGACAGCAGACATTAAATTAGAAGAACTCTTGAATTTAGTTAGGAGGAGGGGTCATGTATTGCGAGGGGAGTCCAAACGCATGAATATCAAAGCGCATGTGCTTTTCTTGAGACGCTAACTGCCATCTATCTTTTTACCAATTAACAAATGTTGACAATTATGTCTTGAGCAGTTTACTGCCTCGTACAACTGTTGAATGTCTATAGTCTATTGTGAAGTTGGTAGCGTACTGATTAATCATCATTTGTACAGCTGTGTTTCTTATTTGGTTTCTAAAGTGGCCTAATGGCCTTGAATCCTATTTAGTTGGCTGATTTGTATTGTGTTTATAGAAAAGTTTTTGAAACCAAATTTCCTCTGTTAATGCATCTCTCTCTCTCTCTCTCTCTCTCTCTCTCTCTCTCTCTCTCTCTCTCTCTGTGTGTGTGTGTGTGTGTGTGTGTGTTTTGGGGATAATTAGTTGGAAGGATTGTAATAAAGCTCTAATAGTGATTTTTACATGGGAGTAGTTTTACATCCAGCTCTTCAGTAATCATTTTATTTCTTCTATCATGAATTTCATCTGAGTAAAGTTTATATTTTTTGCTCCTGTAGCAGCCAACCAGCCCTGTCTTACAAGGACCAGAAGGAGAGAGCTCGGAGGAGTGAGTTCGCGCAGGGGCTCGTGCTGTCCACGATATTTGATGACTTATGAGTTATTATCACCCGTTATGGCTGGCTGCGGCAGCAGCAGATCCTGCAGTCATGTGAGAAACTGAAAAGACAGCATATATGCCTGCATTGTTGCTGTCACAGTCCATGGGCTGTTCTTGCTTGGGGGAGGAGAGTTATGGGGGTATTCATAAAATGGTGTATATGTAAAAAACTTATATGTGAATCATTCGGGGAAGACGTATGAGGTGAAGGAATGTAATATAATTTATATAATATGCTAGCATCGACTTTGATATCAATGGAACTTTGCTTATCCTCATTCTTGTTGGGGATCTATGTTCATAACAGAAAGTGTAGATCGGTGGATTAATTGTTGATCATTTTCATGCACATCATGTTGGTATCTACAGTGGGGTGATTTTTTTAACAATAGGATTTGATATAAAAGTCACCTTTGATCAGAAGTCCTGTAGAGGATACTTGTAAGCTACTTTGGCAGTGGAAGTGAAGGCCAGCATCTTAGGGTAATCAGGGTGCAGATTGATTGGTGGGTGTGGGGGGTGGGTGGGGTGTGTGGGTGGGGGGGGGGGGGGGGGGTGATGCAATTCTTACGCATGACCCACATCATAAGAAAAGAATTGGTAGTTCATGCTTTCCTTTATTTCAAACTCTAATGATCTCGTGAAAAATTCATGTATAATTCATGTTGATGATGGTTGTAGATGAACTGTACCTGTTGGATGCTTTTGTGTGTGGTTTTTTTGTTTCCCCTCCGTTGGTAACAACATTCTCTGATAAGTTATGAATTGGTTTTATTTTAGTGGGGATATTTGGAATATTGGAGGAAATTGTAAAAATATCTTCCAACAATAATTAGATTGGGTTTAATGTTTGTAGTTCAGCCGCAAAGTCATAGAATTAGCGAACGAAAAAGGAAGAATTCTATTATCCTTTTATTTTGAGGGAGAGACTCAAGTTTCTCACGACCAATTGACTTGATTCAATTACATCACTGTGTTGAAATTTGTTTACAATAATCTCTTCTCTATCTCATTATAAATTTAAAATTTTCTATTGAATTGTAAAGTTTCTTATCAATCTCAGTGTCTTTTTCCCCATCAAGAATGAGGTGAAAATTCCAATTTTAATTTTAATATTTCTTTTTCATTTTTTTGGGTATTGCAACCTGCTAAATTGAAATTTACACCGCAGATGTGTTGGTCACGGGTAAGCTTTATGCACTTGCAAAATCTAATATTTTATCAAATATTAAAAGACTTTTTGGGTGCAAGGCCTGTAAATCCTGGTGTGATGAGGAATAAAAAAATGAGGAGAGGGAAACAAAATTTTGCATTCGCTTGGCGGAATTTGGTTTGTTTCGGTTTGAGTCTTGAAATTCTTCGATCCCCAAAGTTATCTGGAGATTAACTTGATTAATCAGTGATGAGTGCGTGTGTATAGACTGGAATCCCTCTGACCTCTTTCTAAAAAAAGTAAAGAAAGAAAAAGGGTGAAAACAAAGAGGGGAATTAGAGTGCAAATTCGGGGTGGAATCGAACCGAATTCGAATCGAATACTAACGTATTCGTATTTGATTTGGCTTAAAATCTTTGAATTTGAATACGAATTAGAATACGTGCATGACCATCTGAACTCGGCTAAAAATCTTTGAATTAGAATACGAATTAGAATACGTGCATTACCATCCGAACTCGAATTCGAATTTTCTCCTTCGAATCCGAAGCGAATTTGAATTTTTCTCGAATATTAAAATATTCTGGCATTTGTGTATTTAATATTTAAATAGTTTGAAAAATATTTAGTTAAGATTTTTTTTTATTTACTTTATTTTATTAACAACATTGTAATCATTTTTGAGAATCACACATCTCGCACGGGAGAGAGAGAGAACTAAAAGAAATCGTTTGATTAGATTTCAGATTAGACTTATGCTTGACTTTTTAGCTTCACATAAATATTATACATAAGATTTTTTAAAATTAAATTAAAATAAAATATCATGAGGCAAAATGTAAGAATATTTATGTATGTAATATTATATTTTATAAGCAGTTAAGTACACATGTATTAAACGAATAGTTCAACGAACTAACGAATCAAACACTAGAATGCTCAGATCTGATTTGTTTAAATTGCGAATAGTAAAAAATATTTGTTTACATTTAAATGAGCAATTGAATCGAATCTGATCGAATAACTGGACGTATGATTTACAAACTATTTGTTAATTATTCGAATCGTTTCCACCCTAAGTGCAATATGAGGCAAGAGGGAAGACAATAGTGTGGTCGGAAGTTATCTTGAATATATGTTGGTGAGGTTGTATTCTTGAATATATATTATGAGGGAATGTTTTTAGAGGAACATCCTAAATGCAGTCTATGATATTTTGGTTTTCACCTACCATGTTTGCTCATTGGTTTAAAGTCCTGAATCGTCTCGATTCTGGGCTGTCTGTTTCGCCGTAAAAGGCGTAAAAGTCCATAATTCATAAATGACTTACAACCCAATTACACTTACGGCGTTTGTTTGGACCGTAATTCGCAAAAGAATTACGCAACTTAACTAACACTCACTTGCAACTCAGTTACCACTCACTTACAGCCCAGTTACAATTAATTTTAATGTCATACAAATTTGTATTATTTTTTTATGTTAATATTAATTTTTTTAATATTTAGCATTTTTAATATTTATTGCAGTATTAAAACTTTTAAAATCACCAAATAGTTAATTTTGTGTTTAACTTTTTCACTTACGACTTATACATTACAGGGCCGTTTGTTTCGCGTAAAAGTCCGTAATTTGTAAATGAGTTACAACCCAATTACAACTACGGCATTTGTTTGGACCGTAATTCGCAAAAGACTTACGTAACTCAACTAACACTCACTTGCAAACCAGTTACCACTCACTTACAGCCCAGTTACAGTTAATTTTGTGGTCATGCAAATTTGTATTATTTTTTTATGTTAATATTAAATTTTTTTAATATTTAGCATTTTTAATATTTATTTGAAATATTAAAACTTTTTAAATCACCAAATAGTTAATTTTGTGGTCAATTTTTTCACTTACGACTTACACATTACGACAACAAAACATCGTAAAATACAATACACTTTTTCACTTACAACTTTATATTACCAATCAAACACCATAAAGCTTACATGCATGTAACTCATTTACAACTGTAAAAGACTTTGCCAATTACGACTTACGAATTACGGCCAGTTACGACAACCAAACAGGCCTACGACAACCAAACACCGTAAAATACAATACACTTTCCACTTTACAACTTTATATTACCAACCAAACATCGTAAAACTTACATGCATGTAACTCATTTACAACTATAAAAGACTTTACCAATTATGACTTACGAATTACGGCCAGTTACGACAACGAAACAGGCCCATAGGCCTAATAGTTTTTAGTTTAAATTTGTTTATATTCATAGTTTATATTAATTTCACATATACAAACTGCAGATTTTTGACAATTCTGAATTTTTACAGGCTGGAGTGATTGAAGAAGCTGAGATGAGACGGATTTTCAACATGGGCATCGGTATAGTTCTAGTTGTAACTTGTAAGCTCAGAGACATCTCAAAGAATTCTTGTCACCTCGATACTGGAATCTATGCCACCTCGATATGAGGCAAGTAGAATCTATGCCACGTTGATACTGGTGACAGGAGGGG
Organism: Agave tequilana; assembly: GCA_038442645.1. NCBI lineage: Eukaryota > Viridiplantae > Streptophyta > Magnoliopsida > Asparagales > Asparagaceae > Agave > Agave tequilana. The sequence continues at coordinate 93,941 of JAVJIF010019234.1, forward strand.
TCGGCGTGGGTGTCCACCTGTTTAGTGTTAGGTATTGTCAGTGGGTAAGCTCGAAGTATGTCTGATCCTCCCGCATACTACCTATTTGAGAGCTCTGTCAGTCAAGACACCGACTGTCAGTCAGAATTTTTCTTTTTTCTTTTTCATTTTTGGTGCCAAATTACATTCTCTCTCTCTTAGGTCAGAATGTTTTCATGTCCTATGTCTTCTTTGGACTTTTCACCCAAGCTCTCATACATCACTGTAGGGAACGGATATTGCCCCCCCAAGAGTGAGAAAGCCCCCAAAAATTTACAAATGTGTCATTATTTTTTTCCTACTTCACCCATAGTGAAAAATTCAAAATATCCCTTTTTTTCTTCCTCCTCTCTTTCCTCCATCACCCTCCTCCTTCTCCGGCGACCCTCGCTCCCCCTCTGCCTCCTCGTCCTCTCCGCCTCCCCTCCCTTCTTCCCCGACATTCCTCGAGGCGAACTCCCTCCCTTCTGCGCCAGCGACCCCCCTGTTCAGCCCCATCCCTGCTGGAACCCCCCTGCCCCCAATCGCTCTCTTCCTCCCCCCACTGCAACTGTTCGGTCGACCGAACAGTTGCAGTGGGGAGAGGGTTGGGTAGGGGGATCGCCAGAGAGGATGGGGTTGAGGGGAGAGGGTGGTTCGCCGGAGGGGAGAGGGGAGAAGGGGTAGTCGGAGGAAGAGGATAGGTTCGCTGAGGAAAGGGGAAGTGGTGGCCGGAGCAGGGAGAGGGTCGCCAATGAGGGAGACGAAGAAGAAGGAGAAGAAGAAAATGACAGTTTTGTTATAAACGTGGCTGCCTACCTTTACTGTGCATCATTAATGAGTTTACTATGCGCTGATGCAAGCGATGACGCAAGCGTGCATAATGACTGCATAGTACCCCAAAGTTTTCCTATAAATAGGCCCTTCCTGATTCATTTCAATGTACACACTTCAAAAATCAATAAGAATTCCTACTTCTACTCTGTCTCTAGAATTCTCTGTTTTGGTGTTATATTTCTCGGAGTTTTACAACACGTTATCAGCACGATCACTCTAGTCTGTCCCCAGCCTCTACCTCCGTCAGCTCAGGGAAAAAGTCTACCACGTCAAGCCTCTGTCTCCATTAGCTTAAGGTAAAGGTCTTGTCACGAACCTCTGCTTCCATTCTCAAGGAAAAGTCCTATCACAAGTCCCAGCCTCTACCTCTACAATCTCAAGGTAAAATTGGCAAGTTACTATACTTATAATATTCGTATAACACCACTATTATAATGAAAGGAGGCTATGCCACCTATTTATAGAAATGTGATGTGATTACGAAAAACTGAATTATTATACTAATTATATTCATATAACACCACCACTATAATGAAAGGAGGCTCTGCCACCTATTTATAGTAAAGTGATGTGATTATGATATCTTTACTAACCTCTAATTTGATGCTTGCGTGGATTAAACCCCAAGCTTCCAATATTATATATTTTATTATTCTGCTATTATATCTGGACAAACACCCACTGAAAGGTTTACCGAGTAGCGTTGTGTGCCAATATTTATTTCATAATTATTGCTTTATTAATTATGCCTGCAAACACCCACCAAGTAGAGTGGCGTGCATATATTATAACTCATAAATATATGCAGTACAATGCATTTATTTTATCATTTTCTTAATTACAATATTTAATTGTATAAAATCAAAATTGATTTTCTCTCTCCCTCAACGGCTATAATCCCCCAACGGCTATAAATCCCAACGGCTATAAACGGCTGATTTTCATCCTATAAATTGGTAAATTCTAAACCATATAACTCACTCCTCAATCTCTCTTCATTCTCAAAATTTCATCATCTCTAGAACCTTTGTGTTCGAGTTTTTCACAAGATGCTTAGTCTATTTCTGAAATTTATTATTGTCGTCATCATCATCAATACTTCTATCGTTTTTCTTGGAGATATGGATCCAAGTGAATTTTACCCGTACCTTTTTATTTTAATGTTCACCTTCCCTCTTTTGCTTGTAGCTATTATGATTGACATGTAAGTTTTTCTATTTTATTGAGAAATAAAATGTTGTAATTCTAATTATTTTTATATTTTTTATAGTTATCACCATGTCAAACTTTGCAAAGCTTGAGTTCATTCCACTTGATATCACGGGAAGGAATTATATGTCTTGGGTTATTGATATTGAGATGCATCTCGAGTCAATGGGTCTCACTGAAACTATTAAGGAAATAAATTCTACGTCGTCGCAAGATAAGGCAAAGGCGACGATCTTTATCCGCAGACATCTTGACGAAAGTTTAAAATGTGAATATCTCACTGTAAGAGACCCAGGTGTTTTATGAAAAAATCTGAAAGAAAGATTTGATCACCAAAAGGAAGTTGTGCTCCCTGCCACCCGTGATGAATGGAATGCTTTGCGCTTCCAAGATTTTAAGAAAGTTAGCGATTATAACTCTGCAATGTTCAGAATAGTATCCCAATTGAAATTCTGTGGGGTAGATATCACAGATGAAGAAATATTGGAGAAGACTTACTCCACATTTCATGCATCTAATATAACACTGCAACAACAATATAGGTTGCGTGGTTTTAAGAAATATTCTGAACTAATATCATTTCTTCTTGTGGCAGAGAAAAATAATGAACTTTTGATCAAAAATCATCAGTCTCGTCCTACTGGTTCAGCAGCACTTCTAGAAGCAAATGCTGCATTTTCTAAAAATTATGGACGAGGATATAATTATGGTCGTGGCCGTGGTCGTGGTCGTGGCCGTGGCGGAGGACGTGGCCGTGGACGCGGTCGAAGTGATTTTTACGACCCTTCACAGAATAACGCGATCCACAAGAAGCATCATGTAGAAAGACATGATAAAGGAAAAGGTGTTCGTGAAAGTTCTCTTCGGAATCCTGAAGATTCCTGTTATAAATGTGGCTCCAAAGGACACTGGTCTAGAGTGTGCCGAACACCGGAGCACCTTTGCAAGCTTTACAAAGTATCCTTGAAAGGAAAAGAGAAAGAAGTGAATTTCACTGAACATGATGATCCTATGGATGATTCAACTCTGATGATTTTGTTGATCTTTCAACCCATCATGACACTGGTGATAATTAGACATATGATTGTGTATTATCATATTTTGTTATTTGTAATTTTCAAATTTATCTTTGAATAAAATATTTCACTTATAATAATATGTTTCAAATTTTATTCTCATCAAATTATTTATTTTGCATGAAGCTTGATATGGATTATTCTAATGATGAAGTCAAGACCAAAACTGGAGAAATTTGCATACCGGATAGTGGTACAACACATACTATTCTCAAACATAAAAGGTACTTCTCTGATTTAAAAC